>WOGO01001975.1:0-16763 GCA_015342085.1 Leptinotarsa defecta | reverse complement strand
AAGGTGCAAATGGTCTATGCTTTGGGGAAAAGTGACGGAAACTGCCTCCTTGCATCTAGGATTTACAAAGAGAAGTTCCCCAAAAGAATACAACCAGATAAAAAAGCATTTCAGGCTTTAAAAACAGGATTTGAAAAAACTGATAATGTCATTCACGAGAAGTTCGAACGTATCTGCCCTGTAACAAGTCAAAAGAATACATTTCAAATTGCTCTTCACCTTGTTGAAAATCCCCATGTGAGTACCTTTCCACATGCAATTGATGATGAAGAGGAAGAGAATTTGAAAAACGTGTTCAATTATGCCGATGGGGCTTAGAAAAGATCCAATCAGGAAAATGATTTTTTAGATTCCGTGTTATTTTCTGATGAAGCAACTCTTCATGAAAATGGAACTGTATACAAGTTACATTAAATATTATGCAACGGAAACCCCCCTTTTGTTCATTGCCTGAACCATCAATAGCGTTGGTCACTGAATGTTTGGGGTGGAACCCTCGGAAAAAGAGTTATCGGTCCGTATTTTTTGGAAAGGCATCTCACTGGAAGCAAATATGTTAGTTTTCTTCAGTATGAGTTTTCGAATTTATTGGATGGAGCCCATATTAAACAAGACTTAGAATGTGGCTACAACAAGACGGTGCACCACCACATTTCAAAACTTTGGTACGGGAATACTCTAACGATTATTTCAATTGAAAATGGATATGAAAAGGTGGGCCTGTGGCGTGGCCACCCAGATCACGAGTATATCAAATGGATTGTCTACCAAACTCCTCCAACATCTATAGAAGATATGAAACGAAGATCCGCTAGAGCTTTCAGGAAAATCTCGGAGGATATGCTGGAACGTGTAGAGAATTCGTTTGAAAAGAGGCTGACATTATGTGTTGCAGAAAATGGTCGCGATTTTGAACATCTTTTGGACTCCTCTATTAAATTGAAAAAATTAGGCGTTATTGTTCATTTTGAAAAAATTTGGAGTAGATAAGTGAACGTAAATAAATTAATTTTTTGTGGTTATAAAACTGAGTATAATTTGTGAAATATCAGTTTGTCGTATAGTATAACTCTGATGAAAAATGTAATGGAATATTGAAACATTTCATACAAATGAAAAAATACATTCTGTTCCATTTGAAAAAGTTGAATAATGTCTGTTTGAAAATGAATGAAACTTGACAGGTTTCACCTGAAACCCTATATATTTCATTACTTCGGACTTCCATTGTCTAATATTTCATAAGTTGATTTGAAGTCCCTGAAAAAATCTATGAAAATTAAAAAGATTAGCTAAAAAATAACAAGTATATTGAGCAAAACGACTGAAGTTCCAAGAAATAAAATACAAGAAACAATTAAAAATTGAAAATGGAAATTAAAAATTATTACCAAGAAATATAAATTGAAAATCAAAAGATTCCAAGCCAAGTAACTTCACGTTTCGATATCCAAAATCGTCTTCGGGTGATGACTGGACTATTTATAGGTCATTCGAGTGCTTTGACTTATTTCCTCTCCCGCTTCATCGGTTTTAGCGGGAGCGGAAGCGATTTAATTTCCATTTTCCATAATTTTTAATTTTCATTTGTTGTTAATAGTTCAATTTTCAATTCTTGCTTGTATTTCATTTGATTGTAATTTAAGTTTTTTCGTTTAATATAATTGTTATTTTTTAGCTGTTATTTTCAATTTTTTTAAGGAATTTCAAATCAACTCATATCATATTAGACAATGGAAGTCCAAAGTATATATTGTTTCCGAAAGTTGAGATTCCAGAAATTATAATAGTGATCATGACTAACTATTCCAAAAAAAATCCACTCAATTGGTGTAGACATGCGGGTGGTGATTTAAAAAATATTACCTGCAAAACAGGTTTTTCTGGAATAACTTGGCAATGTCGCAATGGAAATTCGAAAACAAAAATTTGTTAGAGAGCCAAAAAATGTGGAATCGAATTATGTATTCATATACCGGGTGTTCCAATAAAAAAAAGTATTACTTTGGTTGGCCACGCTCGGCTGAATCACTAGTATGCGAGGAAATAATTTTGAAATATAGTATTTATCAATATGACTGCAAATAGAAATTGAGCAATTCAAAAAATTTGCAATGGACCGAGGGAATCTCGTTGACTCACCCTGTACGTTAAAACTTCCAAACGAAAGGTCCGATTTGAGTAAGTTGAAAAGTGATTCACATGTACATAATCGGCGATGATCATGAAAATATTCGGTTGAATAAGGATTGATATAATGATTGATTGATTTGACCAAAAAACGGTTTATGATGTACTGTTTGGAACCTTTGGAGGTAATGAATATTACTGGAGTTTTTTCCCAACACCAAATCGTTATTTTTAACACCTCGACACGTGTTTCGATCACCAAGTGATCATCTTCAAAGTTCTTAGTTTAGTTCTATGTTTTAATCTTCCTCTTTGAAGATGATCACTTCAAAGAGGAAGATTAAAACTAAGAACTGTTCTTAGTTTAGTTCTCAGTTTTAATCTTCTTCTTTGAAGATGATCACTTGGTAATTGAAACACGTGTCGAAGTGTTAAAAATAACGATTTGGTGTTGGGAAAAAACTCCAGTAATATTAAAAAAACGGTTATTGCGAATCAATAGTTAGCCATATAGCCCTGCAAATTTTTCGTAGGTAATATTTCCTGAATAAAATACAACTCATGTCATTCGCAATAGCTTTCTAGAAGTGAAAATTTTCAAAACAGATTACGAAGTTTTCGAATTTATCCGTTACAACAAATAATACAATTATTTTCTCTCCATAAAATTAGTTTAGATCACAATCATTTCTTGATTATATTTATTTTATTATAACGTATTTAAAAAATAAAAAATAGTTCAGTTTTCACTTTTGGTGTTGTAAACTGAAATAATATATCATTGTATGCATTTTATTGATATTTCCATGACCATTATTTCCACCAATAAAACAAATTTTGCATATCTGAAACAAAAAATTGAATTTTTACCGTGAGAACAGAAAATTCTTCATTGGTACTATTAGTTCTCTCTACTCGAGCATTTATGTTGTCACCACCTGCACCATTCACATGTATCTCAGCTTTTTTGTTCTGCAGTTCCAATATATGACGTTCATAAAATGTGATTTGACTTTGTTTGTCACCAATTTGTTTTCTAAATAAACTTATTGTCATCTCATGTTCAGTGATTTTGCTCTTCATTTGATCAACAACTTGTTGTTTCTGGGAAAGTTCGCCTTTCATTCTCGAAAGGTCCGCCAATAATGTTGAAAGTTGGGTTTCATCTTTGGATGAGCTCGATTTCTCTTCATTAAAGGTTTGAACTTCCACGGACTTGAACAATTTTGAAATTTCCAATGATTTTACAGGTGTAGGAGAATCTCTTGTCGATGTCTCTGTGATTCCAATATCGTGAAAGTCCTTTTGTTTTGGCAAGAATATGTCATCGAAATTTTTATGCCAGAATAAAAGCTCTTCGTCTAGTCGTGCTATTTGATCGTCTTGCATTTTCACCCGTTCCATAAAATGGTGTAACTGCTCCTCTTTGAATTCTAACTGCCGCTTGTGTCTCAATTCCTGTGAAACAAATGATTGAATTCCAGTTGACAATTACACACTTATACATTGGCATTCCCTCATCACAATTATACATTGGCATTTCCTCATAGAATATTCAATTGTATTATGATTGTCATATAGTCATTTTTCACAATATTGTATCAGACATATATATTAAACATCATATACAATGTTTTTATAGTACATTCAGCATAAAAAAAGTAATATTCTATATTCAAATCTATTCAAATTTGAGCATAAGCATTGGGATTTCATGAACTGTATGGAAATAAAAAAAAAAAGGTTGAATTATGACAATGTTTAATTTTTTGGGAAATAAATAAAGCTAAAATAAATATTAAAAATTTATTTTAGCTCACATGGTTCCGGATATATACAGAATAAATCAAAAATTTTTGAAATTCTATTTTATGTTATATCTTCTTTAGATATATTGGATATCTGTTGAACCTAGATGAAACCAGAGCCTAAACACCACGATTGGATTTCTTAACTCAACAATTAGTTCTAATAAACGAATAAAAATACGCTGTGTATTCTCAATATTATATCATAGCAATTTGAAAGGGTTATATTTTTAGGAGTGACTGATTTTTGGGAAGATTCCCACATTTTTGTATCAAGATGGAGTTACTCCTTCAACGTAGGTATGTTTTCATGGAATCTAATCGAAAGTAATCAAAACTGTTTCGAAAAATATCTTCATCTGAAAATGAAATTTTGTCATGATCATGACAATGATGCTAGCGGTATGATTCGAACTCAACAAGAGGTATGCATAACCTATTTCATAATCTGCTATATACAAAATAATGCGGACTCAACAAAAGGTATGAGTAACCTATTTCAATACAATCCTGAGTAAATTTGTTTCGGAAACGCCGTATGCGAGATCGAAAAAGAAATCATTTCATGACTATCATTGATCAACGTGGTTCGTTGCAAAGCCAAGATTTGACATTGACCACCAGAAGAGATTCGTTCTATTTATTTCACCGCAGCTTTCATTGCAAAGAAAAATCGATGAAAGCAAAGCAGAGCCTAAGGACAAAGCCTCCATGATCCAACACCAAACATCGCTGTTCCGGCTGGCAAAAGATCTCATCAGTGATGCTAGACTGAACCAAGAAGGCATTGCTGGAATCAACTGTCCTTAAAGAATAAGCTTAAATATCAATGACAAACAAGGCTTCTCAAGAAGCTCCGTTGCAAAGCCAAACTTCGACATCAACCGCAACAAGATTCATCCTCTGTCTTTCACTGCAAGGTGAATCAGAGCCGGAAGACAAAGTATTCGAATACATTTCAGGCTCATAGGTTTTGAATGGACCAATAAATGAATTTCCATCGGATCAATCGTTGGGCTCACAAAAGAATTGAAAAGTAATTCCTAATACGACAATAACATTGTGAACAAATGAATGATCAATAAACACAGTTGATTATCAATTAGTGAAAATTTGTGATATGAAATTTGAAAAAATGGAGAATAATTTTGAAAATTGATAATAAAAATATGCAATTTTGAAGATTTTACCCGAAGGTTCCAACTCAAATATTAGCATCTAAGTATTCGCGTTATCTCATTTAAAAATTAGGTTCAATCACAAAAAGTTATTTGCAAAAAACTTTTTTCTATTGAATAACTCGAAGTGAGTTGAAGTTTCACGACGTGACATACCATCATTCAGTTTACCTTATTTTCCAACTTTTTATAAGTTCACAAATGGTGGTGACTCTGAGGAAAGTGTTAAAATCTCATTCAGAGAGACAAATATAAATTTCCTAGCCTATTCATTCATTTGAATATGTAATTGATAATGCTAAAAATGTTTACATGGTGATCACAATTAGTGCAGACTGGACTGATAATCATGATGTTTAGTGGAGAGTTATAAATGATCTATTATATATTGAAACTTTGCATCCAGAAGTTGATAGATTTAGCTCATTTACAATTGATCAACATGAGTAGTTGATTTCAAATCAACTACTAGCATGAGTTCATAATCAGTTCGTTTCAAAAATTATATATACATACTTTTCGTTACGTATAATTTGGGCGGATGAAGAAATACTAAGGAATGTGAGTCATTTAGAGTATTTTCCTATTATTTTCATTTCAATGAGTTCACGAAGATAGATTTGAAGTCGTTTTTGATCTGTTGAAAGGAAATTCAAATCCGATATCGTTTTCAACTTCATTTGCGATGTGATAAAAATGATGGAGGTGTTACGTGGTGAATTTCCATTACTACATGTCTCCTAGAAATAGTACTATTCCATAATTTGTTATTTTGTTCTACATATCATCAATTTTTATTATTCCTAATTAGTAACTTCTGAAAAATATAATTCATTGGTATTTTGTGTAATGTTGCAAATTTATGAAGAAAGTCCATTCAGATTGTTGGACACAATAAAGATTGGTTGATCAACCTTCATTTCTCAATTGAATAGTAAATTTGATAAAAATTATCTATGAGTAGAAAAATTCCATTTATTTCAACTTATATTTATCAATTATCGTCTTGAATCAATGAATTCAACATATTTCTGAGATTTTATATTTTTTCAGACGCTTGCTGGTGCTTATTTTTCAGTTTTGTCCGACATGCTCGGAAAAATAAATTCTCCATATTGAAATAGTTCTGTATTTCATTTTTGGTGTTGTAAATTTTTGTACTAAAATAAAAAAATATAATAACATATTTTTGCTAATAAAGTACCACACCTTTCACAGTTGTTGTTGTTGCTTGGTTCATCCAGGATTGAAAATATGTATGGATAAATCCAAAATTGCTAATGTTTTTTATTTTTATCTACGTCAGAAAACAGCTAATTTCAGCCTGTAAGATATCTATTCGACAGGAGATGAAAATATACCGGCAATTATGAAAACGACTATAGGTAAATAATTTATTGATCACATCCATAGTTGCTCAAGACTCAAATGTAGTCTATTCAGTGTCTAGTTTATGATTTCTGAAGGCCCAATCAAAGTCCAATGGTTTTTTCAGTTCAATATTGGACTCGAATGTACAAGTTGGTGACCAAAAGAGATCTATGGTACATGTATGTAGTATCCATTGGATATTCATTAGATATCCATTGGTACTACAAGTTACTTTCGATCACGGTCTACCAGCTCTGATTTTGTTGTTTCTGATTGTGAATCTGGCTGTGAAAGTCTATATTCTTATAATATTTCGATAACCTATAAAAGTTACTACGACGAATTGTAAGTAAATTTCCTTAATATCGATTTTCCAGTATATCTTCGAAACAAAAATAAAAGTTGAGTGTTCCATTTTTACGATATTCAGTAAAACCCTTCGTCTCGCCGGGTTCTCATGCAAAAACTCGAATTTGAATAGCTCTCGATATGCTTGATATACATAAAGTAACACATAAATTCATTATGATGTTAATGTACAGTGTTATTGATGAAAATGTGATAGAACAGACTGATACTTGATGAAAATCTAGTATAACGTAATCAAAAAAGACATTTTGAATATTGCTACCTGTCAATATTATGATGATGAATTCATCACCTATACTATTTACCTATCAAGGAACAACTCATAGAATTGCAAAATAATGAAAAACAATTTCTACCTACTTTTAAGGTCTGTCCTAATTACCTATTTTCTCATTGCAAATATCTATTGATTTCTGAATAAATCAATAGATATTGAAATTCGGGATTATTGCCCAATAATCAAATAAATTTTAAATGTTCTCCATTGACTTTTTATTATATTTCAACAGTTTTCTTTGAGACATCTAGTCATGTGTTATATACGATATTTTATTCAGAATATGCTATTTCCAGTCTCTCACACATTCTTCTATATACTTAAAAGGTTACTGAATTGTTTACATTTATCTGATAAACTTTCTTTTCCTTCATCCAATTCAGTACTTGACGCTGGTACTCTTCACAATCTTTGGTTAATCCCTTCTGCTCTTCTTTCAAACATTCCAATTCGATTTTCAATTGTTCTTTCAACAAAGTGGCTTCACTTTCTTTCACTCTGGCTTTATGCAAACTTAGAAAACTCTTATGTTTTTCTTCATTGATTGTTTTTATATTGTTTATGAGTATTTTCTCTGAACAGAGGGGAACAGATCCAAAATACTGCAATTTCAGCGTATTGAAGAGCAGACGCAAATTGCTAAAAAATTTACTGTGAGTTAAAATACATGAAGAGCAATATATATAACTGAAAATAATAATGTAGGGGAAGTAAAACACCCATTCTTTATTTTCGTGAGCTCGACATAATGCAGATATCTATTTCAATGTGAATCATGCAAAACAAATATCCATTCCAAGAATTTAGCTATTCTGCAAATAACCTTGATGCTAGTAGAAAAAAACCAATTCACGCACATCAGTTCAATTGCGGCAATTGAAAATGTGGCATTTTGCATGTAGAAATCAGAGTATAATATTCCAGAACTACATTGAACAATGAGAAGAAGATATTTCGCTAAAATATATTGTTTAACTGTATAGAAATGATAATATGTAACTATAAACTCGGAAGTATATCAGAATGAGTTGCACTGTAATAATTGATATCTTCATCAAATGAATGTAATGAAATATGAATAATATCATAGAATAATCGTGTTGAAATATTATGGACAAAATACATATTATATTTTCAAAAAATGATATTTTTCTAATAAGATAAAGCCGGAGGATCGATGAAGAGAAACAAAAAATCTTTTATATGAAGCTTCACTTTGAAACATTGGATTTGAATTATATAAAATATAATTACTTGGAAAAACCATCTGAAGAAGTTTATTCTACAAGGACGATATTTCACTATACCTACTAGACACGATCAGATAATTTAGAAATATTGAGAGCAACATCTCACACTTTTGTGTTTTCGGAATCCATTCTGATTATTGCTTTAGAAGTTGTAGCATTCCGAATATTCACGAACATATTGAATAACAGTTTTCTACATGATTATATATCACTGAAAGAAAATCATCTGGTCTATGTAATCATTTTGTTGTGGAATTGGCCGCGGTGGTAGTGCGCCCGACTCACGATAGGAAGACCGTGGTTGAAGCTGGAATGATTCTGCAACCGTGTTAGGAATCACACGTTAAAAGGTAAGACCTCATTAGTCCTTAGCTCGCACAAGTTTCTCAACTTCTGAGAGTTGTCGTTCGTATGGGGACGACAGCTGATTAACGGAAAAACAGACAGATTTGGAAGACTTTTCTTTTGGGTAAAGATTGAATTCGAACGAACTTACAACAAGAATTTTTTTTGTAAGACAAGTTGAATAGTTCACAAAACACCATTCGAAAGTACGAATGCCTTGACAACTTTCTTTGCAGATGATGCAACATTCACTGTAAGAATTAATGATAGATCCTCAAAAATTCACGAGACGGAAAAAAATAATCTATCAATCTACAGAAAGGTTTACAGGTAATAAACTGATTCTCAACGAAAATATCCTGAGGAAGAGAAACTCTTGAAGAATACGTTCTACTTTCAGGGCATAACATTGTTCCAATTTTGAGCTGGAATCAACTAACAAATTGTCCGAATCGATATTTGCAATCAGAAGACTTAAATCAGTTGTGAACTTGTAAGCTGATCTCTCCGCCCACTATGTAAAGTTTCATAGTATCACGGTCTATAGTCTCATTAACTGGGGACATTTCACATCATGATGGAGAAAATACGTATATACATACAAGTTGGTGCATTTTTCAATACGATGACAGGTACTTCATTAGAACTAAGAATGTTATTGATGTTGAGCTGCTTCAGTATTCGTCGTCTAAGAATTCATTGTGGAAGAGTAATATCTGCCATTTTGGATCGTTCAGTGAAGGGTGAGTTTTTCCCTGGAAATCGGTTGTGTTACGAACGGAAGTCTTGACCTGGCCAAAATTATTGATGTGACTTATCACAGCACTAACTCTGATTTCGCATACTGCCAGAATTGTGTCTACTGACAACTACAGTAGCCATAATATTCCCATCTGTATTGATGTTCAATTCATCAGCAATTGAACGAAGTCACTTGTGATAAGTATCCAGAGAAAAATGACTGAAATAGTATGAAAAAGTTCAAGGTGGATAAAATAAACGAGATTCGAGATGAAGATGAAAAACTGATATCAGGGAAGAAACTTTGAAAATGGACGATACTACTTCAAACAAGTATATTATAAGTAACTTAAGAATAAATACCTACAGTGCAAAAGTACCTTGCAAAAATAAGAAGCAATCATACTATTCAATTTGGCCCATCCCAAACTCCAATGAAAATATGGAACAGACTTGTTCTGAGGTTAGGCTGGTATCTGATGATAAATTAAGAATGATGATTTTCAATTTGAAGCTGCGAAGAATGTAATAAAATGAATACATCTAGTTCATCACATAATTTGTTCATGTGTCATAGATAGCAAGATCAGAAGTTCAACTCAAAATCCAATGAGTTCGTGAACTGACTAAAATTTTTGATAAACAAAACTTCAAAATTTCTATCTCAATCCAGAAAAACATGCTGAACCTATTAGTGGTTCATCTGGATAATAAGAAATAAACTCTCACTATCGACACAGTAGCCTCTATGCCATTTTTTAATGAAGTTATCAGGAAATAATAATTGAAAAGGGGTATATTTTCAGTAGAGAATCATTTTTGGGAAGGGGAGGCTTTGGCTTTCTACTTCTGATCTTCATACAAAGAAATGTAGGAATCTTCCAAAGAAAGAAAGGAAGCAATCAATTTCAAAAAGGAAACTCTATACAAAGATGTATAGATGTATATGTAGAAATAACTTTCAGACACAAACTGAAAAAAAGCTCTCTTGAAAGAGTTACTTTCATATAAATATTGAATTATACGAAAAGAAAAATAGTTTCG
The DNA here is from genome assembly GCA_015342085.1 of Leptinotarsa defecta. Lineage (NCBI taxonomy): Eukaryota > Metazoa > Arthropoda > Insecta > Coleoptera > Chrysomelidae > Leptinotarsa > Leptinotarsa defecta. Next base: position 6,250 of record WOGO01001975.1, on the reverse strand, counting down.
AAACAAATACTTTTATATGAACACTGAATTATAAAAAACACTTTTTTCTATTCAGTTTATATTAAAAACATTCGTTATGAAATTGAATCAGATGAAATTCACAGGATTGCGAATTGCTACACAATATAGTAAATGAAACTGGTAAAATTTCACTTACATGGAACACTGTCGTGCTCACTGGTGGACATCCGATGTTCCGACATGAGACAGACACTGGCCTTATTGCCTCTACAGCACCAAATCTGAATAACATCATAGGATATATGATGGAATTGGCTGATACTTGATGAAAATCCATAAATAACGTATTCAAAAAACACTTTATTGTGAGATTTTCACTAAACGATTTTACAAAAACGCAACACGTTTGAATACGTTAACATCATGAGATGAAGAAGTAGAAAGCCAAAAGTTTTCTTTCCCAGAAATGATAATATTATTAGATCAAGACAGATTTCAAAAACCTTTGAAAATATCATAAGAGTAAAACTACACATGGAACTTGGAGATTACCACTTTATATTGCATAACAAAATACAACAACGAAAAAAAAGCGGTTTGAATTTAACGGAATTAAAAGTGAGAAAAACAAAATTTGTTGCTTTTTTGTTTCTAATTAGTTGCTAGACCGTTCATTTTATTGCTCGAACCGATTGCAAATAATTGACAACAGTCCTAGCTTTCTGTTGAGATAGCGTGAAACTGACTGAAATTTGAATGCAGGTATCAAACAAATGAAGGTGAATTTGTTGCTAATTTGTTGCTGTAATAGGCTACAAAAAAAAATTGAAAAAAAATAAATTCCATTTTATTTTCAATTCAAATTAGGGAACGTCCACGCTAGCTTAACTCTCAACTTTTTCGTCATGAAACTTGAATTATTATTTGTTGCTCCTCACTACTCTGCACTAATTGAGTGCAGAATCAGCAACAAAGTTAAAACCGAAAGTCGAAAGAGTATGGAGATTGGTAAACCTATGAACGGGCCACACTAGCTTAACTCTCGATTTTTTCGTAAAAAAACTTTCTTTATTAATTTTTTGCTTCCCATACAACGCACTGACTGGCTGCAGAGAGTCAGCAACAAAATAAAAACCAGAAGTCGGAAGAGTTCAGAGTTGGGTATAACTGCGAACGAACCACACTAACTTAACCCTCAATCTTTCAGTATAAAAATAAACGAAATATTTGTAGCTCCTCATAAAACTCACTAACCGTGTGCAGAGAGTCAGCAACAAAATTAAAATCGAAGGTCGAAAGAGATTGGAAACTGGTGAACCTACAAATCGTCCATGCTAGATTAACTCTCGATTTTTTTCGTAAAAAACATTTTTTAATAATGTGTTACTCCTCATGAAAGGCACTGAGTGCAGAGTCAGCAACAAAATTGAAACCAGAGGTCAGAGGATATTGAAGACTGGTAAAACAACAAACCGCCACGCTACCTTAACTTTTAATTTTTACTTTAGAAACTTTGCATGATATTGATTGCTGCTCGTAAAATGAACTGTTTGAGTACAGAGACTCAGCAACAAAATTGATACCGGAAGCCGAAAGAGTTTGGAGGCTGGTATACTTACAAACCGGCTACGCTAGCTTAACTCTCTATTTTTTCGACTTAAAACTTGAATTAATATATTTTGCTCCTCATAAAACGCACTGAGTACAGAGAGTCAGCAACAAAATTAAAACCGGAAGTCCGAAGAGTTTGAAGACTGATATACCTACAAATCGGCCAAAACTCGATTTTTTGGTCTTTGTTGGTTTACCAGTCTCAAACTCGTTCGACTTCCGGTTTCTATTTTCTTGCAGACTCTCTACACTCAATCAGTGCATTTTATGCGGAGCATAAAATATTATTTCAAGTTTTAACACCAAAAAATCGAGAGTTAAGTTAGTGTAACCGGTTTGTAGGAATACCGATCTCTGAACTCTTTCGACTTTTGATTTTAATTTTGTTGCCGACCCTCTGCACTCAGTCAGTGCGATTCATGAGGAGCACCAAATTATAATGGATTTTACTCAAAAATCGAGAGTTGAGCTCGCGTGGCCGGTTTGTGAGTTTACCAGTCTGCAATATCTTCCGACCTCCGGTTTCAATTATGTTGGTGACTCTCTGCACACGGTCAGTGAGTTTTATAAGGAACAACAATTTTTTTCCCATTTTTATATTGAAAGATCAATATAATTTAGCTACCGTGGCTCGTTCGTAGGTATACCAATCTCTGAACTGTTCTGACTTCTGCTTTCTATTTTGCTGCTGACTTTCTGCACTCAGTCAATGCATTTCATGAGAAGCAACAAATTATTATGGAAAGTTTTGTATTAAAAAATCGAGAGTTGAGCTAGCATGGCCCGTTTGTAGGTTTACAGTTCAAGTTTGAAGACAAAAAAGTTGAGAGTTAAGCTAGCGTGGACGCTCTCTCATCAAACTTTGCTAAAAAATAGAATTTAGTTTTCTTCTATTTTTGTACCATTTCAAAGCAACAAGTAAGCAACAAATTCACCTTCATTTGTTTGATCTAGGCATTTAAATTTTAGTCAGTTTCACGCCATTTTTAACAAAAAGCTAGAACTGTTGTCGATTTTTCGCGATCGGTTTGAGCAACAAAATTTACTTTCTAGCAACTACTTAGCAACAAAAACATTTTTTTTTGTATTGTTTAGTTTCATTATATTTACAACGCCAGTTTTTTAGACCTAGCAAAAAGGTCATGTCATAACTTCAATCAAAACCAAGCGTATTTATTATGTTAATAGGAACATTCTTATAGTAATAGTGAAATGCATAAACAATGCCACATCTTTCAAATAATACTCACTTGTGACATAACTTGAAATAACAATTCAGATGTTTTTTTGAAGATACCATTCCCAAACAGAAATGTAAGTACTGCTAAATAATTTAAAATAGGCAAGCCATCATCAAAATAATTATAACGCAAAAACTGACACATAACACAGACTTGATTCTGAATTAAACTATGAAAGATAGATATTATAGATGAAAAAAATCATAATCTGTTATAGTTTCTAAGCTAGCTCAAGAAATTTAGTTTTCGATGGCAATATTGATGGATGAAAATAAATGTCTTACTTCATTGATTGATTCAAAATGACAATTTTTTCTTCAGCGAGTGTTTTTTCTTTCTCATGATTCTTCATTTCTTCGTCATATTTTAGCTTCAATTCCTCCAATGCTTGCCTCATTTCTTCATTCTTGGATTTATAATAGTTATGGGAGTGTCTGTACTGCATAATATCTTCATTCAGCTGGGCTATGGTCACCTTTTCATCGGATGAAGATATCAAATCGACGATTTGATGTTTAAGGTTCAATAATTCTTGTTCTTTGGAATCATTCCAAGTCATTTCATTGAACTGCTTCGTTTTGATTAGCTTCAAGTCCTGTTTTAAGTTAGACACCAAGTTTTCCAGTTTTTCTTTTTCTGACAATAAATCATTATTCGTTCTCTTCAACTGGTTATACAAGTTGTTGTCAACAAAATTGCAAATTTTACTTTCTGCTTCTCTCAGTTGTCCTTGCAGCACCATATTCTTTTTCAATAAATCTTCATTGTACTTTGTAAACTCATGAAACCTCTCCTCGGATTTATTAAGCTGTTCCTTCACTAAATCGTACAAGTTATTGATGTGATTAGCGCGCTGTCTTTCCGTTATTTCGTTAACCTCACTTTCAGCTAACTTTTGAGAAATACTTTCCAGTTTATGGTCCCTAGTTTGAACGTTGTGAAATGATAACTTCGATAAGGTCGAAATGAGTTCACTCTTTAGTTCAATTTTGTCCGATTCTAAATTCTTCTGTATCTCAAGAAGTATATTCATCTCCAGTGAGTTTTCTTCTTCTTTCTTCTTGATGAATGCAGCAAGTTCTCTGTAATTAATAGTCATATCATCTAAATTCTTCAATACTTCTGAATGAGTTTCGAAGTCAACAGAAATATCATTCATATTTTTCATAATCGTTAAACTCATTTCCAAAGATTTGTTTTTCCTTTCCATTTCCCCGATAGATTTTGTATACAATATGAGAGCATTATTAGAATCTTCTTGTTTTTCATCTAGTTTATTCGAAAGTCTTTTCATTTCATTTTCTAAATAAATGATCTGCCTTTTCATGAAAACATTATTTTTCACAACCTCCTCAAATTTAATTATCTTTTCTTCTTCAGTGTCGCTAACAAGAATTTTTAGTTTCTCTAATAACAATTCATGTTCATTCTCAAGTTTTTGAAGTGATTCTTCAGTCGACTGAAGTTTCTGTTTCACCGAGTGATTTACAACTAATACATTCCCAAACAACGTGATCAGAAGTTTCCTTGTATCACCATCAATTTCACCTGATTCTCTACAAACTGTAGCCTTTTGCAGAATGTTATTCAGTATCGGTTCTGCATTTTCAGTTGTTAATTCATCTTGATACACAATTTCTAATACTTCCGTATTTACCTCCAAAACCTGTTTTTCTGTAATTCTTTCTTCTTTTTCGGATCCATTTTTTTCTTCTTTCTTATCCTTACAAGATATTTCTCTGAACTTCAAAGCCTCTGCTTTGGCAAGCCTAAGTTGATCTCTCAACTCAGAATTAATGCCTTCTAAATGGTGAAGTTCGGCTTGCAATCTCATCGCAGGGTGATACCACCCTGAAATGTGTTTGACGTCTAAAGCTCTTATCAATTTTTCGAAAGTTTCTGACTTAATTTCATTCAATGATGTAGTTTTCTTTGTATTGATACTGTTCAAAATCTCATGCATTCCTTTCCTCAGAGCTTCATTTTCTTCACACAAAACTTTATTGTCTTTCCTCAAATTTTCTTCTCTCGAAACAAAATCCTTCAAATTGTCGTACTTCGGTTTTTGTCCTAGATCCAATAGTTGATTGGCTAGTGAAGATATGGTTTGATTGAGTTTGTGAGTAACTATTTTGAGATGAAGCCATTGTTCTTCTTTTTTCAACAAATGATCTCTAACAGTATCCAATTCCTTTTTCATTATTTTCATTTTCGATGTATATCCATTCAGATTCACGACATCTTCTTGTGATAATCCAATCTGTTCTCTGAAAAATGAAATACTTTTCAACTGGAAGATATGTTTGTATAAAATAAAACAAATGAAATGTAAAATGCTAAAAAAATTAGGAATCTGAACTATTTCCAGGAAACGTCTCTTAAATTTTGAAGAGAAGACAAATAAAAACGGAATTGAAGTGAATATAACTGACAAAAATCGCCGTTTGAGTCGTAACTGCACACGTGAATCATTTCATAACCCTTTCCATAACGGGTGAGAACGAAGTCATTATAGATGGCAGCATTCAGTTGTTTTTGGAGCAGGAAATTCAGAATGAACTATAGTTCTTTGGAGCCGTTATTACTAATGAGAACCAAACAGATAAAAAACTATTTTGGTTTTACTGATAATGGAATCCAATCAAGAATTTTAAATAGAACCCTCTATAAGTAAGGGCGACAGACAACACCCTCCTTTCGAAGACGTCATCTATGAAATCGACGAACAATTTAATCCTCCAATATCTAAGATAAACGAGGCACCACAAAGTGGTCAGTTGTAAAAGTCAAGACTCGTCCTCTTCTTCCACTGCAACTGAGGATTTACTCTTTGATATTCGAGTTTTCTGCCTATCCCATAGATGGAGTCTTCTCAAGGGGACATGTCCCCACCCCCACCTACTCAGGCTTGTCTTTTGAGAACAGTTAAGTCAGCAATACATTTGTGGTTGAACCTAGCCCAGTTTATTTTAGTGGAAAGTGAGTAATATAGCTATAGGAATTCCAGCCCAAAATCCCATGTATTTTCTTATGGCGCTTAATTCTGGTCCTTTTTGGACCTCAGTCCCACTTCACACGAAAGGAGTAAAGGTCAGCGCCTCGTCTCTGCTAGACGTCCATTATGTGTAAACTGAGCCTTAGCCTTCAAAGCCCACTTCAGACCACCTCCACTTTTCCACTTTTACCGTCATTCAGTTAACCAATTAGCTATCGCGCATAGAGCGGGAAATTCAAATCAGTAGATGAACAAAGAGGCTTCTGGCCCAAAATCCCATGTATTTTCTTATGGAGCTGAACTTTCTGCAATTTTTGGTTCAACCAGGAATGGGGGAAACGTTTGACGTCATCGACGCAGGATGGAACGAGTATCGTAGCGATTCAAGCATTTCCATGCTTGCCATGCCAGCACGGCAGGTTCGGCGTTGCCAGTTGTACAA
>WOGO01001974.1:0-16767 GCA_015342085.1 Leptinotarsa defecta | reverse complement strand
GTACTTGGAACCAATTCTTCTTATCCTCTCCGATAATCCTCTGATGTAGGGAAGTGCAAGCACTGGTTGTGACGGCTTCTCTTCCTTGCTAGGCTTCTGCTGTCTTGAAGCCAAAATCTTTTCTACCATCGCTTTGGAGTAGCCACTCCGTTGAAGATCATTTTTGATGATGTATAGTTTCTTCTCGATACCTTCCTTCGTGTTACAGGGCTCGAAAGCACAATGTAAAGGAGTCTTGATGATTCCTCTTTTAGTTGATTGATGGTGGTTGGATTCGTGTTTCAGATACTGTCCCGTGTGAGTGGGTTTTCGGTATACATATGTTTTTTACTTAGTCTTGGTCCTCTTCACCGAAACGTCTAAGAATGGCAAGTCGTTGTGGATTTCCTTCTCCATTGTGAAAGTGAAGGAAGGTCTCACGCTGTTGTTGTGTTTCTGGAAGGCGTCTAGTTCAGTATTCCCATGGTTCCATATTATGAATGTGTCGTCAACATATCTCAACCAGAGTCGAGGTTACTTGTGGGCTTTTTCAATGGTCAGAGTTTCAAACCACTTCATATATATTTCGGCTATGACTGGTGAAAGTGCCGATCCCGTTGGCAGTCCCTCATCTTGTGTAAAGAATTCGTCCTTCAGTTCAGTAAATAACAGCTTCGTACATAGCATCCTAATAATTCCATAATTACTTCTTTAGGTAGATTCGTTCTCTCTTTCAGGTTTCCGTCTTCGGAATGCTTTCTCTGTATGATTTGGAGTGCTTCTTCGACCGGAACGTTGGTGACGTTCCACGTCGAAACTAATTAGTTGATCTTCCTGTGTGACTTCAAGTGACCGTAGTAGTTCGACAAAATGCCTTGAATTCTTCACAAAAGACGATGTTTCTCTTTGTAATGGTTGTATTATGGGAAGTAAAAATCTAGACTAGACAAGTTTTGAGTAGCCGAATCTCTGGAGCTAATGATCAGTCTAAGCGGAACGTCCTTCTCGTGGATTTTGGGTAGTCCATACAAGTGAGGACGCTTTCTATGGTGCGGTGTTAGCGATGATATTTCCTTGTCTTGAAAAAAGACTTGGTATTATTTCAATATCTGGAAAACTTCCTTTCAATTGATGCAGTAGGGTTCCGTACGATCTTTGTGTATCGTCCCTTCTGAAGAAACTCTTCGATCTTCTGTTCGTATCCATCACCACAGTAGCTTTTCCTTTATCTGCAGGTAGAATCTTGATGGTGTTGTCTCTACGTAGGCCGTTCAGAGATAACACCTAAAATCAATCATCAATCATTAGTCAACTAAGAGAGAAATCATCAAGACTCTATTAGACCGTGCTTTCGGGCTCTGTAACATGGAGGAAGGTCTCGAGAAAGAACTAGACATCATCAAAAATGATCTTCAACGGAATGGCTACTTCAAAGCGATGTTAGAAAAGATTTTGGCTAAAAGACAGCAAGAGTCTAGCAAGGAAGAGAAGCCGTCACAACCAGTGCTTGCACTTCCCTACAGCAGAGGATTATCGGAGAGGATACGCAGAATTGGTTCCAAGTACAACATCAGAACCGGCTTCAGATCCGGTAACACTATCCGTAGCAACCTCACGAAAACAAGGCACCAAACGCGGACTGCGATTTCAAGAATTGCATTTACCGGATACCGTGTGAGTGCGGAAAATCCTATATTGGTGAAACTAAAAGGCCATTGAATATTCGCATTGCCGAGCACAAGAAACACACACAGCGAGGGGAAATCAGCAAATCAGGAATAGCAGACCATGTTTGGAATACGCCGTCATCAAGCGAAAAATGGCCAACTCTCGCCAAACGGTCATCTCCCACTGAACCAGTAAAGCGGAAAAAAATGGAAAGCGGGGATCAGTGAAAGTACTCGAACGACCGATAAATAGTCATCTCTCGGAGGAATAAATCCAGTCATCACCTGAAGACGATTGTGGATACTAACAATCGAAACGTCGTGAACTAACTTGGCTTGAAATCTCTCAACTTTTTTATTCTTATCTTTATTTTCATTTTATATTTTTTTATTTTTATTTTTTTGTTCAATTGTTTTATTATTCTTACTAGTATTTTATTTCACTATTATTTCATTTAACTTTTTTTTCATTTTAGGTTTTTTGCTTAATATTTACAGCTATTCATTTTTAATTTTCAATTCTTTTTTTTAGTTGTTTCAGGGATTTCAAATCATTTTATTTATTAGACAATGGAAGTCCGAACTAGTGAAATTCATCATGAAACATTGTCAATCACCTTCGAACAAACATTATTTCAACTGGAATCAATATACCATTGTGATCTGAGCATAATTGCAGGAGCTTATAGGACTACGCCATTGAAAAGCCTTCACTCTGGATTAGGAAAAACTTCTCTAATTGTTTGCAGAACTCTTTTGAGTTTGTTTAATTCTACCAGAGTAGCATTTATGAGAAACATTTTCACTTACAGAAATACAATAACGAATCGATTTCCAACAAGTCACTATCGGCTAAGAACTGATCTTCCACTTCACGAAAGGATCCGACGACACATTTGTTCAAATATGCACCACCATGGCTCATACAGACTCCTATCATAAAAACTCTTCAATCCCAGTTTCCCAAACACGATACGAATAAGAACATCATCAAACAAAATTTTCGACAAATCTTGGACCAATACGATTCATAACTCATCTTGGAGTAGAAGCTACAGCAGTGACTGACCATGATGCATTGACCTTTTAACTTTCTGGAACAACGACAATCCTAGCTGGAGAATCATTCGCCATCCTTAAACTCTACGCTAAGTGAAGTGCCTCAGAAAGAATTTCAATAAGTTTGTTCTGATTCTACGAAATTTACGTTCTAGGCCGTCAGGATCATGCACAGGTTGATATAGAGCATTCTAGTTTATTGAGGATAAGTTCGGATTGACGAATCCCCTGTTCTGGTTTCGACTGCGAAATGATCATAAACTGTCTTGAACCGTCCTGAATCATTATTGCTCTCGAGGCTGAACTGTTGAGAACTGTTCCCGTTGCTCATGTGCATTCATGTGGAAATTTGTTTGGGGTGTTTTCTAGAGTGTTTTTTATATATTTGATTCAAATAATTGATGATTGAGGTTAGATAACATTTGAACTGACTACAATGATACGCTACATAACAACATGATCAATAGTATTTTCTCGTCTTCATCTCTTCATATATATGATAGGTGGCACAGTGGTTTCCTCAAAATGCGTTCTGGTTTACCTGTGTTCGAGACTATTTCGGACTTTTTTTTTGTTTGTACACATCATGTTTTGCGCAGTTTCCAAACAGTTTTGGATGTTAAAACCTGAACAAATTTAATAATTTCAGGCTCGTTCAGTGCCTCACAACTCCCTCGACGGATGTTCATTGAACATCTCATTGGAATACGGTTGGATGGAAGAGCAATCTCTGCGATGATTTATTATACGCAGATATTGAATCCTGCCATTTGATTGGTTATAATTGTATGGAATCATCAATAAAAGTCATTATTATTATTATTATTGATACTTATTGAACAAGAATTTTATGAACTCCAAACGTTCAACAAGAAAAGCATCCTACTTTGGGTCACTTCGCATGTGGGGACTGCGGAAACGCAGTAAACCTTGAGCTATTTTAGGGCTAGCAAGATTAAGAATAATCCAAGTGTTCTGAATTTTTCTAACAAAATATAATTTTGTGATTAATGTAGTTACTGCTTATAAATATCTTTTCCACCGCCGATAAACATAAGGTTTGTAGCGTTTGAGTAATCATACTATCATTTTCTAAAATTATGTGATTCAATTCAAATGAAGACACACCTCGTACAGAACACCATTAGAACACTTCTGTGTAGGTATGATTAGTTGCCAGCTCCCAATTTATGCTGAATTTTGAATCTTTTACTTTTCATTCGTCCTGTGACTTGTGTGTCTCTTTTTAATTTTCTGAACACTCTGTATATTTACAAAGTCTTCGTTATAATCAAATCACTTTTCACTTCAAATTCAATTAAATCTATCATCAAATTTTTTTTGACGTCATTCCATGGCACGAGTTGACATTGTTTCGATGTTGCCCGTTTTCTTACTGCTGAATTGATCGTTTCTTTGATTCGATTGGTCAAACCAAGCATGATTATTTTCAAGGAGGAGGCTTCAGTTCGATATATTTCCTGCAGAGGGAGATGAGCCAGGGTTGTTGAGAGGGGATATAGTTTTTGGATTTAAATTCTCCTCCCTGTAGAAGCTGATAATTGTTCTTCCTCAATCAAGTGGAAATAACATTCTGATTGTCTTGTGAATTAGCCCTAGAAATTTCAGTATTTTGCTCAATCAAACCACGAGGCGCCCCGTTTTTGATAGATAAACCGTTTCCCACCATCTTTAGAGGTGATTACTTGAAAAATCCCCAAAAATTTGATGATTATATAAATAGCTCTTTTTGTGTTATAGGTTTGCTTTCATTGAAATCAATTTTTAGGATTGTAGGATGACATCAGACGAATAGAAAAAGTGAAACTAATCACCTCACTAATCACCTAAACGATACGGAAATTCTGCACTATGCAAGGAAGGGTTGCAAACTCAAATATTTAGAATCCTTGGAAATTCACCAGCATAAACATTGCGGGTGCAACCTGTTAAATGATCAAATCGATTTAATTTACTCTCCGGTTTTTGAAATGACACATCCGCATTGTGAACTGTAAATTCAGGTACTCAATCAAGTCAAGTATAGGTGGTATATAATGGCGAATTAATGAGTGAATTACTGCAGTAACGTTAGTTACGAATGAAAGAGGTAAAAACATAGAAATTTTCATTTCTCTTTTCACCTCATTATCGCTTAGGCTAGGCTAATGAGCCCAACTAGAAGTACAGATCTTTCTGATCTTTTCGTTTTCTTCAATTATGAAGAAACTTCCTTGGTGGTTTCCAACTGGTAAGTATACTACAGATAAGTATACTGTCATGCGGAGAGAATCAATGAGGCTAGATTCAATATAATTATCTAAAAAAAATCATGATCATGATACAATAATATTGTTAGCTGATTCAAAGTACTATAGGCGAACATTATTCATTGATGATGTGATCTTATTTTTCAAAATTGAGTTCTAAATCTTCCCCAAAATATATTCGACTTCCACACCTCAGGTATGAATTTCAATTGTTTACTGTTTATACTATTGCTTAACGACCAAACTCCACAGAATACGTTCCCATCACTTTGACCCATTTGATTTCCCAGCTTTATGAATGGTTTCTACTTGTAATTCCAGAATGTTGAGTGGTGCTCATTTCTGTTTTTTACCACTTTTATTTGTAACTAACGTTATTGCAGTTTCGTCCTATACAGACATTTTCAAACTTATACAATAAACATAGTAAAAAACATAGAAATTTTCATTTCTCTTTTTTTTATGATTTCCTACCACATAGTAACGGCTACATCCATCAATTTATTGATGGAAACAGTTTTTTTTTACGAACCCATAGTGCTTTCCGACCTTAAGCTTCCGTTCGCAAATAAATGTACAACAGATTATTGAATTATTAATAATATGCTGTTACACGTTGATGCGGTTATTTGCGAATAAAAAACAGTTGAAATAATACGCTCAAAAAATGTTTGCTTCTGGAAGCCCTTCGTGATATTCGAAATATTCATCTCTTCCGGAGTTTCTACACAGAAGGACGTCCCGGATATATGGCTTTTTTGTTCGAACATGTCTTGCACTGACGAGAAATATTTTTCTGAAACGGTTCTGTAGGAGACTGATCACTCGATTGCTGCAAGAATTTTCTCGTTGAGAATATCTGTCGAAAAAATTCCAACGTGATGTTGAATAAATGTCCAACGTGAGATTAACCGACGAAGTAGTTGTTTTCCGGTGGACATTTATCAGATTCTAGGAGATTTGAGAAAGAGAATATTATTCGGTAATACCTATTTTCCTCAATGATTCATTCAGAAATAACTTCCCGTCATAGAAGTGAAATATTATAATATATAGAAAAATCATAAAGTACGCCCATGTTGGACACAGAATCAGACTTTCATTATTTCAAAGCCTTCTCTCAAAAGAGATTAATTTCCATTAATGTCAATCAAGCGTTTTAGAACTTCGACTCGTCATCCATCGAAACAAAGCAGTATTGAATGGAACAAAACGTCTTTTGTATTTGCTGTTTTTGAACCATTTAGACACGTTCGAGGTAAAACTAATTAATTCACGTTGTTTCCATTTCATTCTCTCACAATTTTTCGTCAAAAGAGGAATAACATTATGCTGTAATTTGAGATGTTGGTTTATAGGTCTGGTGAATTTGATTTATTTGTCGGAAAAATCTTTTGAAACGCAATTATTTTCATCTACAATGTTTTAAAATTCAATGGCAAGGATGTTTGACCTCCTTTTCCATCGGATTTTGAATTTTCATGATGAACCGTCTCTTTCTAATGAAGTTTGTGAGCAAAAGGCAAGCAGAAGATGATTTGTATCAGAATAATGCTGGCACGAAAAAAAACCTGTAATACGTCGAGTCGTGAACAAGTGAGTTTGCAACTCAATTGCACTTCTAGGAAGGATCCTACGAGAAAAAAACTGCAATAACTCAAGAAACACTTGAAAATCATCAACAACCTGATGAAGAAACAATTATATAAGAAAGTCACAGATAGACACGCTATGTGGTTATGTTAAGCCCATGATAAAAAGCGAATCTCTCTCAAAATACAAAGAACGATATGAAAAAGTCTCAGTGCCTAGGAATATGAGTGATCTGGTCTATGGCATTCAATCAATTTCAAGAAACAAAGGCAGATGTAAACTTATGACAATTTAAATTTTCCAGAAAACTTCATTATCCGATCTACGTTGATCTTGAAAAAAGTAGGTATTCATTTCAAGGTGAATGAAATGTTTCTTCTGCCATTAAAACTTAGATGTGTCAAACATTCTTCAACTTATATGTAGAATGACCCAGAATTTGGTTATCGGTATCGGTATCGAGAGACTTGTGAGTAATGCCCTTTCTTAGAATTCTCATCCAACTTTGTTTTTGCAAATGCTCCCCCAGGAATGTTCTGCGTTGTTCGAGTCGTCACGTCACTCTAAATACTCTAAAATATCATTTTTTAAACTGGATATCTCAGAATTTGTTCAACATGTGATATTTTTGTCAAGACAATAGTTGGAAAATGAAACAGTCAGCTTAAAGATACATTGAAATACCCCCCTGAGAACATTTTCGGCATCATGCTTAACTATCCTTCAAAAAACTATACTCTACTTCAGTTTTTGAATTGGAACCTGTGAAAAACTACACCCTATTTGAGTATACTTGTTCTTTTTGATACTGTTCTGAACTACATCCGATATTTTGATGGAAGAAATGTGTGTGTCTAGGGACGCCCGACAGTAGTGATAACTTGAACTAATCTAAGTTGAACTATTCAATATTGAAACTGTTTTACTTGAGAAAAGCTTAGGGTATCACTTGATTGTTATCTATATCAATATGATAATGCAAGGAAAGGTTATTTATTAATAAAATATTTCATTGATTATTTTGTGTAGGTACATATAATATACCTACCATAAGTCCATTGTTACTTCTGTAGGATTGAATAATGATACTAATAATGTACATACACAAACTCAGTATCATAAATTTCAAGCCACGTTTCATATAATAAATGAATATTGCTCGCTTACTGTTTAGATTTTTATAAAACTGTCAACAGTATACCTCTATGGCACACTAAACTAAGAGGAAGGGAAGCCAGACAGACTGGTAACGTAACGCGTCAGGCAACGAAGCGGTTCACCCTCCCCTAAGAAGTTATCACTTCTAAAATCTCAACTAAAATAAAAGCCTTAGTAACGACACAAAACATTTGTAGACACATCTTGGAGGAGTAACATTCCACCACGATGAATCCGTTCAAAAAAACAACTAGATGTCGCAACTTGTGCGATATCTGGTCTTACGAGGTCTTACCTTTTAATGTATGATTCCTAACACGGCTTGGACGATAGCAAGTGAAGATCGATCGTTCAGACTAGGGCTTGAACCACCGACCAACATTGCAGTCAATTCGAATGAGTGAACAAAGCAACCACATCGAACCGCCTGGCTACAGACTATCTGTTTAAGTACTTTGACTGAAACAGAGTTTACAATTTTTAACAACGCCTTCACCATCGACTAATATCGAATATGTTGAGATGTTGCTTGTATACTGCAGCTCGATTATATTGTGAACGTTTTCCTCATCTGCCATCGAATGTAACGTTTCGTGAAGTGGAAACAAAATTGTTCTCTGGATCTTTTCCAACCTCGAAACATGGCCGACGTTGAGCACCAGCCAAAAGTGAAGAAAATGAAATTAATGTTCTGGCATATATCAAATCAAAGTTATATGTTTCTGTTCGATAACTAGCAACAACTTGGAGTTCTGTTCAGAGAATTAAAAAAAGTATACGTCCTGAGCAAGCTGATGGGAATTTGCTGCTCATAATAATGGTGTGGTCAACACATCATTATTATTTCAATAAAGATCTCCAGTATATAGCAGAAACTTGTTTCAAATAATATGTAGTGTGAATGTGTGGTGAAAATCTTATTGGTCCACAGTGGTACTTCAACAGGACGATGATATTCAGATTTTCTACTGAAAACGGTCATGTCAATTGATAACACTATCCTAACACCAACAACTTTGCATCCTCAGGAGATCATTATGACCTAATTTTACTACTATGTTAGTGTTTTTATATCCCAGTGGTCAAACTACTACCTGTTAGTAGTATCTAACTAATACCTGTCATTGACCCTACGCGTTAAACTACCTATTTTTAATACCTCTAATTTTAGTTCAGTTTAATATTCCTCTTGAAGATGATCACTTGGTGATCGAAACCCATGTCGAGGTATTAAAAATAACAATTTGGTATTGGAAAAAAAACTTCAGTAATATTCATTACTACACCAAAAGTTCCAAACAGTACATCATAAGTACCTCTAATTTGTATTTCATCTATGTTAGTGATTCAACACTTATTCATCTTATTCAACAAATCCATGCAGTCTGGTGGTTTCCCAGAGTTTTGGAAAACTGCTAGCCTAGTCCCGATTTATAAAAACTCTGGTAATAGAAACTCAGTAAATTATCGAGGTATCAGTAAACTGTCCATTTTCAGCAAATTGTTTGAAAACATCGTTTATGACTCTATGTTTTACTATATCAAGTCGTCAATCATAGAATGCCAGCATGGCTTTTTTCTCTAAGAGGGCCTCAGAAACAAATCCCGAGGTGGTAACCTCGGGAGTCCCTCAAGGTTCACATCTGGGTCCAATGATGTTTCTACTATTTATAAATGATTCGAAAGATTGATTCAAGCATTCACAAGTACTATTATATGCTGATGACTTGAAAATCTTCAGAAAAATAACGACGATTAGGGATTGAGGAAGACCTCAATGCTTTTTTAGAATACTGTTACCTCAATAAATTGAAACTTGATATTAATAAATGTGCATGTATATCTTTTTGCAGAAACAACATACCGATACATTTTCAATACTCCCTGAGCAATAATATTATTAACAGAGTATTATTAACACCCAATCAAATATCAATGATTTTTTATCACGTTCCTAGAAATAGAAAATTACTTGCCAGTCCGAATTTCAACACAAATTTGGGCAAAAACAATGACTAAAATGTGTGACTCTTTCAACAAATATTGTAGTAACATAAATGTTTTTTCTATTACATTGAATTATTTTCAAATAACTCTGAGAAGAATATTCAACACATAGCAAAATAATGAATACATAATTGGTTAGTATATACGAAATTTATTAATTCATTAATTTTTATTTTTTTGTATCTGTTGACACCGAGTATTTCTGTAACCACTACTATCAGTGGATGCTTCTATGGGTATTTACTTGTTTGTATCCCAAATTTTGAATAAATGAATAAATAAATAAAATACACTAGGCTGTACCATACTGACGAAGGCTAATTATACAGAAACACGTGTCTGCGGTTTGCCAACTCATTTGAAATATGAAATTATTTATTTAAATGAAACCCCAAAAGTGTTTGTATGCTCCATGTTTCACGGCATATCAAATTTTCGATGAAAATAGTGTCAACATATTTTTCTCAAACCACGTTATGTGATAAATATAATATCAATTTCGAGACAGAAATTTATCTCAAGTCCGATAGTGAAATGATCCATAACTACTTAGAGGTTGGATAAGTGATTTTATTGAGAGACATGTATTCAATAATTCCAATCATTCACTTCGAAATGTTTAAAATAAAGTATTGAATTGATGATAACTTACATTTCTTTTGCTTTATCCTAACTGAACATTTCAACCTAGTGCTGAACAACGAATACACAACACTCAGCCAATGATGTGTAATATGGATGTTTCACAAGTGATAAACAGTGTTGCCACTTCAAGTTGCTAAATTCATTCACATGTTTACATTGACTTTTCAGTGAAATTTCAATCTCTAATTCTGGTTTTGAAACTAGCCTCAGCTGAAGTCGAATCATTCTCTGCATTTACTATTGCAATACTGTTCGAACAAGCAACAAAATTTGATTCTATGAGGTGATTTTGGATCAACATCAACTATAATCAGAAAATACATTCGTATATTTAATATGAAATCAATGCTAAGAGCCCTTAGAACTGTGCCAGGACATGAAATGATGTTTTAGTGTCGTATCTCTTGAACCAATGCTCTCATTACTGAGAATATTTCTCAACTGATGAAGGAAACGAATGGTGGAGTCCGACAAAATGCTACTTATATACAAAATGCTACTATATCTTACAGTTTTATGAGACAACATTGGAAAAGTCACTAGTTCTAACCATGGTTTGCTTTTTGCCTAGTTTGTGTGCTATAAGTAGGTACATGATAAGATTCCTGATGAAGACTTCTTTTTTCGACAATCTATTAGTCGTCTATTCGCGCCGAGAAGAATATTGCATTTATATTGTTGGAGAACGAACAACAAGAAGAGAAATAATGATTGCCGTTAAAAAATTCTACACTTTGTGTGCCCGTTTAGTTTAGATCAAACAAAATCTAAGGAAGATTATAACTACTCAGTATATTAGAGCCATAAGAAAAAAAAGTTATTTCCAACAGGAGTACCCAGTTACAGGAAATTACACGTTACAAGTTACAAATCATGCAATGTAGCAGTACTGACAAAAAGATTATTTATAGTATAATTAAAAGTGATTGTGGATACATGATACCCAGGAGTTCAGAGAGTCGAAATGAATATCGCATTGTTCACAGATTTTATTGAAGCTACTGCACATAAAATTCCATGGTGATCGTAGCATAACATTTGTGTTTCGCAATAGAACTTCAGATTGTATCGACCTTCACTTCTTAGTACTAAGAAATTGATCTCGGGTAAAAGAACCGTACTGTCAATATTATTGTTAAGTAATTTATGCAGGAATTTTATGCCAAGGTTAACTCTCCTATTTTCCAAAGATGTCATATCAAATCGTGTCAACAAAATGGTATGATCGATGCCTCTCGTGGGGTGTTGTCCATCAACTTTTAGACATAAGTATTTTAGAAACTTTCTCTGCACGCTCTCAATTGATGTTTTCTGATGGTCGTAAACTGGATATCATAACAAGAGCCATACTCTAATTTATATCTGGCGTACGCAAAATTTAGCAATTTTAAGGTGGCAATATTTTTGAAGTTTCTGCCATGTTGTAAATGTTAATTTACTGTCATATGTTATACCAAGATCTTTTACCTCGTGTACGCGGTTGATTGTATTTTTGTTGATTGAATAATCGTACATTAAAGTTCGCTTTTTTGTTGTGAAGTAAGGAATACAAAAAAAATTGTGAAAAATAAGATTTCCGATTATTATATCCAAATGGAACAACTTTGTTTTTACCTTTAGGATATATTAGTGAGTGGAAGCTTACCTACTTCTGAAGACTCAGGACGTACATACTTCTCCTTGAATGCCATCTGGGTTACTGAAAATAAATATGATATTCTGTGATTTATTTAGATTAGTTATGTACAATTATTGATCTTTCAAACTTATTTTTATTATTTATAATTTATTTATTTATAATTTTTTTTTATTTAAAACTTTTGTGATTTTATTGACAGTTGTTCATTGAACAGCATTACCAGAAAAGAACGGCATTATAATTATTACTATAATAAATACAATTTTTCACAGCGATTTCATATCATGTTTTCTTGTTTGTTGGGATCACTATAAAGTTTAATTAGATCCCAAGAATAGGAATCCTTGCCCTAATTTCGACGACGATGAAATTGATGTTGATGTTGAACAAATATAAAAAAGTATCACTACTTCCCAAAAATTAGTTATCCTATGTTGAAGACATTTTTCACAAGCCGGCAACAGTGTTACGTTCAAGGTACCACCAGATATACAGTGACTCACCAGGACCGTATTCCAAAAATGTACGTCAAGAAATATTCTGTTGGTACGATTGAATTATATTATACTTTAGGACTGTGCTGACGAACAAATTTGATTTTGAATGAAAGTTAGTAGAACTGATATATATGCTCATGAAGTCATCAAATTGAAATATTTCTTTGGAATATTTTTATCTGAGTTCATTTTATGTGAAGATTACGTTTTGAAGCACTCCTATTTTCTCTTATACAATTAGGCTGGATCATTAGCGCAGCCATTAGGGAGGGTTATCGGACTGTAGCCCAACTCCTCTGGAGACATGAAAATAAATAAATGTTTCGAATAAATAATATAATTCATTGACTAGATTTCACTTTCACTATTTCGGAAATGGTAAAACTTACAAGTTTGGTTGAATGAACCTTTTTCCTGAAGGACGAAAAATTACTCACTAGCAGCGCTAGTAGTTCGGTAGGGACAAGCACTGCCTTATCCTCATATAAACATATAATGAAGTACAATCAAAAAAGTATATTTTCAACAGAAGAAAATGTTCCTGGAGCAAAACTAAAATTTGTAACTGTAAAGGATAACAATGTTGTAACATTAAAACGTTGGCTTGCATGCCTTAATTTAAAAGTAACTGGAAAAAAGTGAAATAATAGACAGGTTAGTATGAAATAAAATTAATTTGATATAATAAATGAATATGATTTAATAAACGATTGAGGTTATATCTCATTCTAATCAATGGTAATTAACTATGAAAAATTTACTATTTATTTCATGTTACATGTTTCATATATATGAATATTTAATAATTTTTTGCACTGTTAAATCCACTCTCCTCGAAGCATGTATCCATTTATCACATCTAACCTCATTAATATGAGGTTTCTTCCGGATATCGATTATCCGACGTACAATTCGCAAAAGACCAATGCTTTGTTATCATACTAGCACAAAATAATTTTTTATATCAGATTTATATTTTAAAATAATAAACTAATATTACGTAAATAACACTGTTTTACTTGTGAACAGTTTATGTTTGTCCCTACTACTACTACTGCCTCTCGTGACACGTTCGCTGTACTATTCTCCGGAAAAAGACTCAAGACAAGCGTTGCCTATTCAGGAATGAAGACATTCGCTAAAAAACTGAAATAAAAATATCTGAATCGGATTGTCACGTATGTAAAAAGTGGATCATCTACGACAAAACGAAACGTTAAGGATAGTGGCTGGACACCGATGAGCTACCCAGGCACTTTCCAGAGGCGAAAACCCACCAAAAAAGATCATGGTTATCGTATGGTGGTCAGCGGCTGAAGTGAATCACTATAGCGTTCTGTAACCGGGCCAAAACATCACAGCGGAAGTCCTATTATGAGAACATCTACGAAATATATCGAAAATTGCGTCAGCAGCAACAGAAAAGGTCAACAGAAAAGGCCTGACAACGCCTGCCAGCAGGTTTCACAAATCACTGTCCGAAAATTAAACGCATCGATGTTCTGCCTCCCCACCATACTCCTAACCATACGCCAACCGACTACCATCTTTTTACGCAACGGCCTTCGACGACTTCATCAAATCCCAGGCATTAAATTTTTGTGCTGATAGAATTATTCGAGTTGTGTTATGTTGATAAGATTGCACTGATTCAAATGACATTTATTTTGATTAAATTGAATAAGTATTCACTGATACATTACAGTTTGAAATAGCCTTACAAAAACGGACAAACCTTTTGGAAAAACCTAATACTTATATTTTTCACATATAGTCAGTGGGCATACTTGAAGACTGGATATGATTCAAATCATCTAAAGGAACAATTCCAGATAGTATCTTGTTTACCAGGTGGCGCGATGACAAACATGTGGTTTGTTGTTCGCTCCAGCTTAGTTCGAGGAATGATACACTGAAAAGAATTCGAATTTTAATTATGGAATGTCATCGACTCTATGTTGATGACGGCAACTACTTTGTACTGATGAGAGATCAAATAGCTCGAAGCCTAGCTGCAAGTGTGCCCGTTCAACAATTGAAGATCGATTCCGGCAGTTGTATCGAAAACAGTATATGCAAGAAATGCTTCAGTGGAGATTCATGCACTGACATCTGTTAGATATAATCCAACGCCCTTCGTGGTATTAACCAGGGGAGTAGTTGGTTTTTGATAGGTGTCAGTCCATTAACCTAAAGTGTAGGAAGTTGAGACTGGCCTGAACGAATTGTTTCTTCAGATAATCTGATATTTATAGCCTTAAAAATACTGGAGGAATCTTGTTTTCTTTCTTTCTGCTGATGATACAGCTGTAATTTTCATGGGTGACACATGGAACATAACGTTCAAAGAAGCCAAAAAAGGAATGAACATTTTCTAGCTTACTAAGCCTCAGTGTTGATGAAACAACATTTACAGCTTGTACATCAAGTAGCAGAGATCAGCCGGGAATGGATACATTTTTCGTACACACGTACACACTAATGCTTGTACAGGCCTAAACAAGAGTTTATGCTCTTATTAACATAAAACAGCACATTCTTTGAAATACTTAAGAGTAATACTAGACTAATTCCTACGTTGATACTTAAAGTTACATCGAATTCATAGTAAACAGACTTCGTGAGCTAACATATAAACTTTATCAACTCAGCTAGTATATAAATGTTATCAACTCAGTGATGACCTTATTGAAAAAATTTAAGATGCTCTACCGGAATTGTATTGGAAGATCTTCCGATGAAGTATCTATCTATATTCCAAATAAAACAATTACCAATGACGTCACTAAATCAGTGACGTAATATCTTCAGAAGATACATAAAAAATGAAAATCGATTTATTTTAGGATTTTGTCAAAATTACATTGCTTGCGAAATGGGGAATGTGCTCCATATTTTAGCCGCCCACTCTGTAAAACGACCTTTCAAAAGTCTGTGTGATTTTTTGATCCCAAACTATATAATTTACTCCCAATGTATTGATAACTGTTGAATAACGGTTTTCAATGTATTATGAAATGATATCGTTACTTACGACAAAGAACTTCAAAAGAGGCGGCCGACGCTGTTCATCATATTGTGTTAAATATAGTCTTAATAGGGGTCGGACTGGGTGTATTATTATAAATTTTCTATTAATATATTCTGTATGATACGAAGATAATTGGAATATCGTGAAAACTAATTTTGTTTTAATATTTCATTTAGAGGACAATTTATATTTGAAATAATTTCTTATTTAGGATTGTTACCTTTTACAGATCTGTAAATAAATTCAATAATAAATACAAATGTGGAAAGGGCAAAAAAAATACTGCATTTGATAACTTAGTTTAAAAAAAATCCAATTTGTCAGTAACTTGAATTTATGAAATTTTGCATATAAAAATGAATGTGTATCATGTATATGTGACGTTTTAAAAATTATCCATTTTCTTTATCCATCCTATTTAAATCAAAACTTTATAATTTGTAGTTATGGTTCGTCTTTTGATGCTAATCTAGTTGATATCATTATTATTGACACTGATTATATTAAATTGATTGTAGGTTTGATAATGAAGGCGGATAAAGTATTCGAAACGTCACCAGATAATTATACAAACAGAATAGGTTTCCGCGGTTAGAAATTTGAACATACGAATTTTGAGTTAAACTGAGCATTGTTCGACCTTTCGGCTTCGACATTGAAGCCATTTTGAAGAAGAAAAGTGTGGTTGTACCGAGAGACACACTTTAAGGTTTTGATGTTCTGGTCTTACCACACCTTCCAGGCGGTATGACCCTCATTGACCCATTTTTCTTTCAAATAAAAAATAGATTTACCCAATGTTCCGGCTTCCTTAATTTCTCTCAAATAGTTTCTTCTCCAGTCTATAATCTCTGATTTTTCTATTAACATGTTCTTTCTATCTTGTTTTCCAAAAGTTCAGCTCTTGTGATATTTTTCATTATCTAGTTCTTCTTATATCAGGAAAAAAAACGGTCTTCTCGAATAACTGACAAAACTTTATTTATTGTAGGTATTTTGTTTTTTATGTAAAAAGAGTGTACTGTTCCCGAACCACTAGCTTCCATGTTGTAAAGCTTTTTATTCAACGAGCTCTCGAAGTAAACTGAAGAATATCACTAAGACTAAGACTAACCCCTCTACCATGGCCTTTAAACTCCCAACAAAAAGTAATGTAGTATTTTTTTCTATGGAAAAAGCCAAGTCGGTCCTATTGATGGGTGCAGTGGATCTATTGACGGTA
>WOGO01001973.1:0-16768 GCA_015342085.1 Leptinotarsa defecta | reverse complement strand
TCCAACTGTCCAACTTATCTTGGACAGGAAGGTTGTCAAAAATATGCAATAATGATTGCGTGCAATCGCGATAATATTGAATGTGTATTGGTTATGTAATCGATATGATATTGAAAATACGAATAATGTTTTTTTTATATATTTCCAAGCCCTTTGTGTACAACAATTTCATTAAACGCGAAAGCATTCCCGGTGGAATGATGAAAAATAAACATTACCATCTAAGGTGTATCGCAACAAATATCCTCCATAGGCAACAACAAAAAAACTTTTCTACAGAAAAATGCCGCTCTTCGCTGACTTGGTGCAGTATAACTCCTATTTTTTGAGGTTGATGACCACAAAGTTTGACGAGGAAACTGCACCACAACTATGACAAAATTTTCAACATGTGAGGGTTATTATTTCTCCAAACTGAAACTCAGTTTCCAAATGTAATGACACGAAGTGATAAATTGATAAATCAACCGCGAACGTGTTATGATGTCGTTGACGGATTCAAAACCTTCTGACCATAAGGAATCCAAATATATCATATGTTTTAGTATATGATGATTTTTTCATTGCCAGATGTGTTTATTTTTGAATGAAATGTAAATATATGTCAAAGGTGGATAATCAAATTTCCATATTTTTTCTCGACTTATACAACTTCACATATGCTTCCCCAGTGAATTTCGAAATATGACATGAAAACTGCTTCGACGATGATGACGAAACGATAACGAATAAACGCACGTAAAATGGTCGAAACGCACGCAAAAAGGTCGAAACGCACTCAATACAACGTATTTTGAAATGTCATTTTCGAATATTCCGCTTCCCCATTGCCCCCCACCTTCGAAAGTTAACTTCAAAACACGTAATTCCCAACACTTTTGAAAAGATATATACGTTTCTCATTGAGATCGCACATTGAAACGCTACACTTTCAATAAACCAACCTGTTTTTTTCTTAAATGATGTATTTTGAGATACCGTGTACACATTGAGAAATCGCTAGTTGTAACGTAACAGCCTCGTGGACTTGTTTTTTTCCGACATGTTTTTTTCCTTAAATGATATATTTTGACGCACCCTGTACGCTTAGACATCATGTTTGTTTTCATTGATGTATTTCGAGACACCTTGTACACATTGAAGAATCGCACATTTAAACGATACAGCCTCGTCAATCTGTAATGTTTTTTCTCAAATGATGTATTTTGACGTACCCTGTATACTTCGACGCCACGTTTTTTTTTCAATGATGTATTTTGAGACACCTTGTACACATTGAGGGATCGTACATAAAAAGTTACAGCCTCGTTAAACTGTCATGTTTTTTCCTTCAATGAAGAATTTTGCCACACCTTGTACACATTGACGCCATCTTTCGAAATTTTCTATTCATCATGTATTCATTGTTAAATTTATTATAGAATGTCGTTACCGCATTGTATTTTTTCAATTATTTTCCACTTTGTTTCACATTGAGTAGGGGAAGATTGGCACTCTTCGTACACTTTTTAGACTTTGATTTTTTTAAATTCTGATATCAAAGATAAATTCCTTATTCGGTTATTATAACAAATTACATACATTAAGCTTCCTGATTGAAATATATGAAGACATTATTTCAGAAAATATATGAATGAAATGCATTTCAGTAAAAACTGTCAAATGTCAGAATCTGCCCATTGAAGGGGTACATTCGTACATAGGTAGGGGAACATTCGGACGGTAGGTGAGGATTGAATAAAGTGGCAAAGTAATTATCAATACTTGTATTAATTGGCATCAGAAACAGCAGCAATGTGATAAACTTAATGATGAAATATTTTATCAACAAAACATAATCTTCTGTTTGAAAAATAAATCAAAGAGTATAAAAAACACAATATGGCGTAGACTACACTAATTTTCAACCTGAATCAGTCAATAAGAGATCAATATTCTAGTTATTTGGTGCATCAGTCACAAACAGAAAATAAAACAGGTCCTAATAACTAATTATTGCACATTGTACTGTGTGAAATCGAAAGGAAATGTAAATAATTCAGAGGTCCTAGGCCTAGAAGCTCCTGGAGATTTCGGGTTAGGAAGAACCAATGTGACCTCAGAAATATCAACGCTATGTGGTTCCTCAATAATAGGAAACACAAAGGAGTAGGATTTTCCCTGTTTTTTTTTCCCAAATACGAGACCTCAAACTCCGTTTTAGAATGATGGCCTATAGTTTTAGCGACGTAGTAGACAATCGATTTTTTTTCAAATTTGATTAAGACATAATTGTTGTCGTTAATTATTTTGGGCCTCACGGTAGCATCAACATTTTCATATTCATCTTCATTGTCATCAGAATAATCTACTACTGATGTCAGAGTTTTCAGATTCCGAATCACTGCTTTCATTTTTCTTTTTTGATTTTTTGGCTTAGATTGCGCAACCAGTTTCAAAGAGCGTTTCAACTCTCTCGATTTCGCTTTTTTTTCTAGTTCTATTTTTTTTAAATGGGTTCGCATTCTGCAAAATCTTCCAACCAATTTTTTTCCGGCGTATCGGTGTAAATTCTAGACTTTCCCGGTTGCCTTCCTTTTTTAATTTTTTTATTTTTATCAGCTGTAAGATAGGGCCGAATCATTGCTGGTGTAATAGGACTTGATTTTTCTTGCGGCTCAGAAGTCTAATAATGACCTTCAAGTACTCGAAGAGGAGTTTTCTGTTTTTTGTGTAGCCTCAATTTCGGATGCAGAACCTAGATCAGGTGTTTCAACTTTACGAGTGAAGGTATTGTATTTCCGCTTGCCGAGATAATGCCACCAACTGAGACTAATTCACCTCTTTCTGAAGGTAACACTTGCAGCTAACACTTTTGGAGTGACTGAAACTGTCGATATACCAGACTCGTCGAAATTCAATAAACGATCTGCAGTAAACTTATATCTTCATATACACGGTTTTCAAATTATCATAAAACTCATAAACGACTGTTTTATTGAAAGCAAAAGATCTAGCAGCACTCATGTTTTTTGGTTTTCTTAAACTATTTCTCTTCCGAAATCCATGGATCCAATCTATACCAGCCAATTCAGTTTCATCCCATTTTGGCGAATACGTACATTTCAGAGCTTAAGTATAATCATATGCCAGCTTTCTGACTTGTGATATTGTGAGTCCGTAATGCATTTTCGAACTTGTTTCTACATATTCTTTCAATTGGGACTCTTTTTTCTTTAGAAAATACTTGATAACTGGTGAATTTAGACTGATGCGTGCGGCTCATGCCAGCATCATTATGTTCAGTGTTAACCTTTTATTTTTTTTACCCTACCCTCCAAAGTTGAGGCCCTAATGTTATATTTATCCGCTGCTTTTCTATGAGACAATTATCTTTCAAAAACGTTTTTTATTGCCGAGGACATATTTTTTTCATTTATCAATGTAGACCTTGTCTCTTCTTTCTTGTAATTCCGCACCATTATTGCGTATTTTCTGAAATAAAAAAAAAACTGTTCACACGTATACGTTTCATAATTTTGACTTGGGCTTGTGATACCGAACGTTTCGTCTGCTACTGCGACAGATACGTAAAACAATAATATAAAATTTTTCATAGTTGAAAACACTTACTGCTATCACTGCAGAACGAAAAAGAAATGCGACAGTTAATGTTTTAAGTTATGTTTTGAATCTTGTAGTCGCTTGGTCTGGAGATTCAAACATATGATTAATGATGGAAAACTTCTGATGAATCGTTGAATTATAAAGTCACACACAAATAAATCCACTTTGATAACTTCCGTTTCAACTACATCAGAATTATTTCTACGGGTTAGTGTTTTACGTATTTCAAACAATGATTCACTCTGTATATACTTATATTTCGTGGAATTTTCAACATGATTATCACCACACCATGACAAAATTTTCAACACGTGTGAGCTATTATTTCTCCAAACTGAAACTTAGTTTCCAAATGTAATGACACGAAGTGATAAATCAACCGCAAACGTATTATGATGTCGATATATTTTGGAGTAATGATATTTTACATCAAATGAATGGTCATGAAGAAAATTATTTGCTTTGTATTCCGAAAGCTCTGGAACCGTTTTCGAAGAGTGATCAATACCTACCGAATGAATTTCTAATACACGTTGATGATTTTGACCTCTCTCAAAATTTTTATAAACATTCATATGATGAGTTTGTAACTTTACTCCGGTCATCGTACTGAAATAAAATGCTAATCGTATCAATTTTGATGACTATGAACTTGGAATAATAAAAGATGGAATTGTGAATACTTAGTGTTTTTTGTTTCAGAATATCGGAGATGAGGTTGGAACATCTTTCAATTCATGTATTTACTTAAAAGGATTTTGATTATTTTATGACAATTTTTCATATTTGTCTGTATCGTTACTTTGTTATGTTGATATGTACAAGAACTCATCTCACTTCCTGTTATAGTTGTCTCGTCACCACACCTAATGACATTGATTTTTCGTACTGATAAAACTCAGTTTATCTACACATAATGGTTTCGTTCGGTATCTATATCAAAGGATGCTATTTCAAATGGGAATTTCGAAAAAACTACAACACGATATGGATTTTCAAATATCACAATTGAAATTAAAAGTCTAATATCAATCCTCTATATTGATTTCCTGTAAAAAATTCAAGATATAAAATACAGCTTTTGTTAAAACGACCCAATGAATCAGAATTTAAATTGACAAACTCATTTTCTTTATTTCTCAAATGTCCTGTATGAGAGTTGTTCTTTGCCAACCTTGAATCTTTCCACATGATGTTTATACATTACTATAAACCTTCGTATTTATTTGCATATTTTTGACAACTTTTCCTGTCTAAGATAAGTTTCCATTTCCAAACAAAAATGTGTGTGACATGCATTTTATTCATTTTGGTAGTATATTATAAAGCCATTTATATCTGTTTGAATCTGTTTGAAATCTGTTTTTCCGTTAATCAGCTGTCGCCCCCATATGAACGACAACTCACTGAAGTTGAGAAACTTGTGCGAGCTGAAGACTAACGAGGTCTTACTTTTCAATGTGTGATTCCTCACACAGGAAACTAGCTTTTGCCCGCGGCTTTGCTCGCGTTGAGAAGTATTATCATCAATTAGGTATGGTTTTTGCGGCTTCATTGTATACAACTACAAACTCTATACATATATTGAACAGAGAAAATGGAAAAGCAGTACTAACCTCAATTTCGTACAATTTCAAATAAAACAACACAATAGCATATTTTTTTTCAACTGGTGGTGATACTCCTCCATCACTCAGTGTGGTAAAAAATTACACTTTTTCGCTGAATTCCTGGCTGGCTGACATTATCCTCTGAGGTGTCTCTACGGGTGAATCTGCTATTTTGTTAATTGGTTTTCTCTCCACGACAGAACTTGAATTTTCAGAGAAAACAAAAAATAAAAAAATGTTATGTTTTAAATTACAAATTATACGAACACTCTTTCAAACAAACGACGATATGAAAAACATTTGAATGAAATCATCCAATATATATTGAGAGAAATATTGAAGATTAAATGATAATTCACCTCTCACTAACTTTTGATTGAATTACATTTGAATGAATTCTGCGAAAAAAGTAAAACTAAAAAACACTAACTTTCAAATAGAATATTGGTGCACTTGTCACCATTATGACTTCCAATTGGTGCAACTAACTCATTTCGCCACGCAGGACGTATAAGTAATGACATATTTCAAAATAAAAAAAAGAAAATAAAAGTCAATGTTTCGACGCTTTGACAACTGCGTCTCTGCGGATGTTGGTTGATGCAGCATTGACATTGATCCATGTGACCTTGAGTATGAATAGAGAAGGTCAACAAACACATGAATTAAGCTTTCTTTTCCCTTTCATATGATGAAGCGACAATTATCAGCGAAAAAGCTCAGTGCCCTTTTGGCATCGTCTTCGATTTTTTTTTTTCGAATAATTCTGCATTCATGTTTTTTTTTTGTGCTGCACGTTGAGATTCAATTATTATTAACGAAGATGTGGCTTAGTGCCCTTCTGACATGTTGCACCATATTTGTGTTTTCTCTGTTGATACATCCTGCATCCGTTTCTCCTTTCATTTTGATGTGCTCTACATGACGATACGACTATTATTCACGGAGATGCGGGTTAGTTCATTTGTGACATATTGTGCCAACTTTGTTTTTCCTTTGTCGATTTCCTTTGTCGTTTTCCTTTCATTTGACGTGCTATACCTGACGATAGAAATATTATTAACGAAGATACGGGTTGATGCACTTTTTCTTTGTTTAAGAATTCTGCATTTCTTCTTTTTTCATTTGACGTGATGTACATGATGATCCGACTATCATTAACGGAGATACGGTATAGTGCCCTTTTAGCTGTCTCTTTGTTTTCCTTTGTTGATAAATTCAACATCTCTCCTCTCATTTGATATGCTGCACGTGAAGGTGCGACTATTATTAACGAAGATGTGACTTGGTGTCCTCCTGACATATTGCATATCATCCCTATTTTTTCTTTCTCAATTAATTATGCATTTTTTTCCATCCATTCGATGTAATACACATGACAATGCGACTATTATTAGCGAAGATACGGCTCAGTGCCCTCTTGGCATCATGTTTGTTTGTTATTTTTTTGTCGATGAATTTTGCATTCGTTTCCATTTCATTTGATGTGATGCACGTTGAGATTCAACTACCATTAACGAAGATGTGCCCTAGTGCCTTTCTGACATGTTGCGCCATCTTCGTTTTCTTTCGTCGATGAATTCTGCATTTCTTATCCTCTCATTTGATGTGCAGTATGCGATGATCCGATCTGACAGTTGCGCCATTTTTTTTTGTGATAACTCATTGATTTCCACAAATTATCATACATTTTCTACCAGGTCACCACCTCTCACGCTGACTACGTCACTATTATTATTATTCGACCCACATTCAGTTCAATTTCATGTAACACAATCAATCGCCGATATTTGATTCCTCCATTCTGATTGGCTGACCGACACCATTCTGTATCGGAAGTGATTCTGAGTGTTCCACAAGGTTCCGTTCAGGAACGTTCAATTCAGGAAATAAACCTTTATACGACAAAGCATGGACTGCAGTCATCTCCTGATGATGCTTACTTGGTTAGCGTTACTCGTTGAGTGATAGATGACTGTCATCTTGAAACACGAAAGCACGACAATAACGATAAAACGATAACGAATAAACGCACGCAAAATGGTCGAAACGGATGTAAGACGGTCGAATACTTCCCTTTCTCCATTTTCGAACGTTAACTCGACAATACGTAACTCCTTGATACCTTTGGTGCCATCTCCTCCTGATCTTGATGATGCTAACTCGGTTAACAAAGATGTCCTTCTGACATTTTGAAACGCTAGGCCTCTGTTGAACCGACATTATTTTTTCTCAAATGATATATTTTGGAACGCCCTGTATATACATTGACACTATGATGATTTTTTCTGAAATGATGTATTTCCAGACACTCTGCACACATTGAGGGACCGCACGTTGAAGTGTTAAACTGTCATATATTTTTAAAATCTGATTCGTCATTATTAATATATCACTTTCGCGCTTCCAATATACAATTTTTATCGAGTCGTATTCCTAACCGTTCATGCTCAATTTTGAAACCTTCAACGCTACATTGCCCCATAAACAACAATTTACTTTTCAACCGACAACACCTGCTTGCGCTAGCAATCCATCTCCATACCATCTCGATACCATCTCCATCTCTCTTTGCGTCGATTACGTCACATGTATCTACTACTCTTACAAACATTCACCTTTATATGATTACTTCCCAAATCTAAGTATATTTTCCTATCTTCTACAAGGAAATGACGTTATAATTTCCCTAACATTCTACGGAAATCAAAATGTGGTCAATTCCGGTCCCGACAAAATAATCTCTATAATTGTCAACCATTCGCAATCATATCAAACATCTTACGTTGGTGCCGAGGCTAAGGACAATGTCTACCACGCCGACGTCCTGGGTTCAAGTCTCATATCGATAAGTTTTTTGAATTCAATTTCACTTAGCTGCAGGTGATCACTAGGAGCACGTGACTGGTGCGCGACAAGGGGGCTCAAGGGTGAAGGCCTAAGAAGGCTCAAGGGGTGAGGCGGAGTCCCAAGAGGGCCCACCAGTGGGCTGGCGATTCATTCATAAATAGTATTTGTTTACCTGCCGTCATTCCGGGACGCGCGGAGAGACAATAAAGACGATATTTGCTTGGCCGGTAGAATCATAAGCGTACCATTAGAGGGTCGCGAGGGTAATAAAATTTTTAACAAATAAGGGTTTTCTGTGCATCAAGGGCACAGATCAAGGGTCTCAAATGACATTTACTGGTACCTAAATGGTACAGTTCAAGAATAAAGCTAGAATCAGAACATTCACTTATGACCCAAGATGCTTACATTATTCATATACTACTTACTAGTGAATTTTAATAATAATTATTAAAAAATCGAAAAATATTGCAAAATTTTTGATGAAGAGATAATTTCTTAAAAAAACTAGAACCAAAATAAATTGCATTCTCATATTCTGATTTAAAAATTAAAAAAAAATCCATAAACATAAGTTCAGCTGAAAACAAGTGATAACATAAAAAGGGAATAATTGAATAAAAGGAAAGTACAAGTAAATGTTAATGGTAAATGTAAAAATATAAATATTATTGATTTTTAAATAAAATTATTTTTGTATTCACACTCCTAACTCTATTACTTTTGGAAATATCTACTTTTTTTTTAGTTTCATAATAAATCCTAATATTTATATAATTTTTAAGACAAAGCTTTATTAACTGTATGTAATGTGAATCGACAGGTCCAGTTTCATAGAAGTGATCGCCAAAATAATTGTAGATACTTTTGTCTAGGTTTTTTATAATAGTCATAATGAGATTATTCATAATTTTCTTATTGAATTTGCTCATATTTGAACTTTTTTGACAAAATCTAAAATATTTTTCTCCAGTTTTACAAAGTTCAATAATTAGTTTTGAGGCATTGATTAAGTTTCCAAATTTCTTTCTTTTTTGTAATGAGGAATAGGTAATATTAGATTCTAATAGAGCAAAACATGTAGAACAAGTAATGCATTTTTTTAAACTTTTGACAACAAATCCTGAAATATAAGTAACAATATCCTCTACATAATCTGTTAGGTCCCAAGCGGTTGAATTTAAAAAATTATTATCAACCATTTCTATTTTTAGTGATTCAAAAAATGAAACATAATCCTTATCTTTGCGCATATCATCATAATTTTCATTATAGGTTATTCTAGTGCCACTTCCTCGAGTTAATATTGGTATGTTTTCCAGATCAATTGTGTTTCCCGTTTTGGGTCCACTTATTTCTGAGTGAATAAGAAGCCTTTTATAGGCAGCTTCAAATTGCCTGGCAGTGGGGTTGTTATTGAAACCGCCTTTACTCCTAATCGCTCCAAAAAAACTTTCCAAATGATCTTGGGAAATTTTATGTGTTAAAATATATAATAATTTGTTAGGTACATATTTATTATAAAATGATTTTAAACTATTTATACTTATTAAAAAACCTAAAAAACCTGTTCGTCTCTGTGAATCTAGTACGAGATCACCAGCAATATTTAAATATAAAATATAATCCGAAATTTCGTTCATATAACCAAAAAATATTTTTTGTGTAGCAGGAGATAATGGTTTTTTATAGACATATTTAGCAAATCTACTATGTGAATTGAAAATATCGAAAATATTGTTAAATTTTAAAATGAAATTTGCTGTAGCATCCACGCCTTTAAATTGAGGCAATTTCAAATCATGAGCAAGATATAACAATGCATCTGACACACTTTTACTCAAGGTTTGAGTTGCAAGACAAACCTTCATTTTTTCCCTAACCCATTGTAAATGTCTCAATTTTAATTTTGTTGCTGCATGAAGGCCTTCATTATTTTGATGTTCAAAAAGTTTTTCCAAAAAATCCCAATCGATGACTCCCCCATCCCCATCATTTAAAACTTTTAGTGCTCCTAAACAATTTCTAATTAGTTTTTCCATATGACAGGGATCTAGAAAAATATAAATGGGCTCCTTTGAAATTGGGTGTGGAAAATCTGTTTTTAAGTTAGTCGGATCTGTAAAATCACATCCAAGTTCTTCCGCCATACTAAAATTGACAGGAGCACCATCAAATGTTAAAGATGTAATTGTTATATCAGATTCGTTCAAAAATTCCAAACATTTATTTACTAAGTTTGCCTTCTCTTTACTTGCTAAACCATTTAATAAAAAATATCCCACTGGAATTTTCCATGAACTATTCACGCAAACTAACATAAAAACCAACACTTCTCTAGCCTCTGGAAGAGTGTCTGTATCCAAACCTGTGCCGATGTCTACATAACCTGTGAAAGATTTTCCAGTCCATTCAATTTGCTTTCTTATCGACATTTCATCCATTACCAAGTTACATAAAATGGAAGTATTTTTTCCTTCAGCTTTCAATTGGTTGGATTTCAATTTTAATGCTGTAAGGGCTTCTTCGGTAAACCCTGGTGATCCATCCACAGATCTATACCATTTGGAAATTGTTCCTAAATGAGGTAAAGAACGATTAAAAGTGTTCCTTACAAAATTGTAAGCTCTTGGAGAGTAAAAAGAAAGTGTCAAGGCAAACGTTCTTAAACTTGCATTATATTTTTGACAAGAAGGTCCTTTTAGGAGTCTTTCAAAAATGTCTTTTGTGACACCAGGAATTGAAGCCTACAACAAAAAATTTCTAATTGTTTTACTGTTGACTAAATAAAATAATTATTCAGGTACCTTAATAGAATTTTCAGAGACTTCTGATAAAAGATTCTTCTCCTTGAGTACTCCGATCAAGCTCTGCATTGAAGTAACCTTTAAACGAAGTTTTCTCACTGTTTCATGGAGACGTTTTATTTTCAACTTTTGGTTATATATAGCACGTTTCATTACTCTGAAATTTTGCTTCGCACGTTTAGGTGAAGAACAATCTTCACTTTCTAAATCTCCAATGTAGCATCGCTGTCTAAAAGGCAAAATTAGTTAACTTATAAATATTTAATATTAAAATATCATTCATTGAAATTTATATTTCTATCTACACCAGTAAAATTACCAAATTTATATATACCGTTCTCTTTATTTAAGCTGATTTATTTTATATTTATTGTCCTTCATTTTTTATTATAATATTTGTATTTTCCTTGTGTGGAAATAAGATTAATAGATGTTTGTTTACCGTTTTTTTGGTGTTGATAATAGGGAAAGTTTTCCTCTAAACCCTGATGATGGCCCTGCTACATCTGAAACACGTTGACCTTGATGCACAAGTGATATTATATTTTGTTCAGTTTCAGAAGCAGTCAGAGTTGTACTTGATTCAACTCGACATAATTCTGTTGTCCTAAAATAGAAAATTCGAGGTAGTAACTTAGTGTATTGTAATCGAAATATAATAATATGAAAGAACAAAAAAAAATTCTTAGTACCTATTAACAGTATATCTATTTAAAAAATAATAATCCATGACTTTGTAATTTGATATATCACATTTAAAGTTACTTCAATCTCATTGTATGCAAATACATAGGTAAACTTTGCTCACCTTGTGCTAAGAGGGCTGAGATCTTGTAATATACTAGCAGTTGATAACTGACTGTTGGAGTCTCACCCGCTAGTTGTTGATTTCCTAAATACAAGAAATTGCACTGGTATATTTTTTTACAAAAAGTTATAAGTTTTACTATACTCTATATTTGGTAACTGGCTTCAAGTTACTCATTTTTCATATTTTAATTCATTGTTTAATTTTTTTATGCCGTCTACTTGAAGTCAATGAAGTTATTTATATTGATATTACCTTTCGAAGCTCTTTCCTGTATCAGTTGAACTCATAGATGTTGAACTTAAGTCTACTCGAGAACTGCAAAAGAACAAACATATTGGGAAAAAATACCAAACAGTTCTTGTTAAATTGTACAATAAAGTAAGTACACGTTTTCTAAAATTAAAAAATCGTGAAATACCTACTTACAATATTTAATAATACTAATAATAGAATTTACCTTGAATTATTGGCTTCAAATAATTCTGGATGTACTGGTTTTGGATTTGCATCAGTTCTTAAATATTTCACTCCAGTTGGCTTATAATCAAAGCAGTCATCATCAAAATGATCAGAACAAATTTGTGCTGTTTTAGGAAGTATTTTATCTTCAGAAAAATCCAGCAACAAATACCAATATTTTAAGCGATCCAAGTTAGCAGGAAATCTAAAATATTGGTTTCTAATGAAATATCAGACAATAGCAATAAAATAATTACTTACTAAGTAGTTATTATGTATTTGTATATTATTTTATTATTGTAATTATGTAGGAAAGAATAGGGACTTTTAATGAGGGAAAAAATTCAAGTACACCATATTGCATTTTTTTGAGTAACATTATGGTTTTATTGTATTATTGATAATAATTAATCTAATTTTCAAATCCTTTTGGTACGCTTATGGTAGTAAACATAACCTAAAAATTAAACTTACCGATGAAAGGACAAATTTGGATTAAGATGGTCTATTTTCCTACAAACTTGGCACTGTCGAACCATATTTAACGAAGTCAATCACAATTAATGTCTCAAACGCACAAAAAACACACAATTAACTATTATTAAATTTTACTACGATCTTCAAGACACTCGAAATGAATGGATGGGAATCGGCGATTATTCTGCTCAACGATGCCATATATTTTATTAAGTTATAGATTAATGATTATGTTTATGTTTTTTATGGTTGGTTGATCAATATTTTTTTCATAAAACATGTATTAGTGTTTGTCTGATATAAAATGATTACTTTCGTGTGCATAACGAATTATCAATACTTAAAGAGAATCATATCAAATAATTTCCTACAAAAACCTTAAGGCGGGTCCAGACATGTATCATTTGCCCGATCCGGTCACCGTATCCGATCACCGTATCCGTATCTGCGTATTGTATCAAGCCCCGTATCAAGTTATGGACGCCTCCGATTTGCTCCGTATCCGTATCTTCATAATAGTCATGATCGCGTATCAAATTGCCCAGTTCAGTTTCTGTTCTCGATCGATAAACATGTCGTCTCGATCAAACATGTCATCGCAGTTGGTTGAAGTGTACGGGAATTTAGAAATTTCATGTGTCTGTTTTATTGTCATTCACAATATTCTTATCTCAAAACCAAGACAGAGACGGTGGTGGCAAACGGAATTATTTAGAAACAGAAACAAACTTGGAGGAAGAGCTTTGATGAGAGACCTAAGATTTCAACACATCAGTGGTAAATACAAAAACTTCACCCGTATGGCACCTAATGACTTCGAATATTTGATAAATTTGATTGGCCACAAAATTAAAAAAACCGATACTACATACAGGAAAGCAATTTCTGTTGAAGAAAGATTAAGTATCACTTTGAGATTTTTAGCCAGCGGAGATTCCTATACAAGCCTACAATATTTATTCAGAGTTTCTAAACAATCGATAAGTGTTATAGTTCCAGAGACCTGTCAAGCTATCGTGGAGGCATTAAAAGACAACATCAAGGTAGGATATTTTTTATTATAGACAAAATTGTTTATTACTAATAATTGATGTCGTGGATCAGTTCACGAAAAGAATCTTCGGAATCCATGGACGAATCATCCACTTGAGTCACTGGAGAATGATTCATTTCTGGAGTTGGAGAATTATTGATTTGTTGTACTTGATTTTCAGTCATGTACGGGGCTAAACTTTGTGCTCTGTTTGAAGAAGACGAATTTACAGACATTTGTGGAGGTCTAGTCTCAGCCATGGGATATGTAGATGCCAGAGTGGAGTACCCGCGCTGATATTCATATTGTCCACAATCAGCGTTATATAGGATGTTGTTTATTTGATGTTCCACAGTCATGTAGGTTGGCTTTGAATAACCCCTAAATTTGCCTGCCAAATAATTAGCGTATAGCTGATACTGGTCTAATCCAGTAGCGGGTAGAGTCGAAGCAGTAGCTACCGCTTTAGCAGCTGAAGCTGAAGATTTCAGCAAATCAAATGCCGATTGCAACATTGGGTCCTGGTTCGCAACGTATTTTCTCTTTTTAGGAAGTGGAGATTTGAATTCCGATGCTGATGAATTCTTTGCATTATCGGTTGTTTGGTCCGATTCAGTGCTCGCGGTGGAACGGGGTTGTTTATCTTGTGACTGATTATGATCTTCCCCTATGTGATCATTTTCCTCATTTTCAGATGTATTATCCTTCGAAGCGCGGTCTTGGCCTTCCTGCAAACAAAATAAAATAATTATAATATATTTGTTACAGATGCCTACATCGCATCAAGAATGGGAGGAAATCAGTTCCGAGTTTCAAAACTGTTGGGATCTTCCACACGTGGTTGGTGCTATGGACGGGAAACACATTATGTTGCAGGCACCTATCAATAGCGGATCGGAGTTTTATAATTATAAACAATTTTTTAGTATTGTTATGTTCGCTTTAGTTGATGCTTCATATAAATTTATATTTGTCGATGTAGGGTGTCAAGGGAGAATTTCTGATGGAGGTGTATTTAATGATTCCATTCTCAAGAAAAAAATTTCAAACAACTCATTAAATCTTCCATCTCCGAAACTATTAGAAGGAACAAATAACATTATACCATACTATTTTGTAGCAGACAGTGCATTCCCGTTAGGTATCCATATTATGAAGCCATATCCAGGAGTACATCCTAAACGATCATTAAAAAAAAAATTTAATTATCGATTGTCAAGAGCTCGACGAGTGGTTGAAAATGCTTTTGGTATTTCAGTTAGTGTTTTTAGAGTACTACGAAAGCCAATGCTACTCCAACCTGAAACGGCACAACTGATTGTGATGACAATATGTCATCTTCACAACTTCTTAATAAAAAGTACAAATTCTGCTAAAATGTATGCACCACCAGGTAGTATTGATAGTGAAGTAGAAGGGTCAGTAACAAACGGAAGATGGCGTCTCGAAAATAACGATATAACGTCATTATTGCCTATCACGAATACTCCACGCAGACCTTCTTTGTCGGCCCAGATAATGAGGGATAAAATTGCTGAATATTGCTGTACAGTCGGAAAATTATCATGGCAAGATCATATGAATTAGACTTAAAGGGCGTAGCATATGCCGCCGTGCCAACCACATGGTGTCTCCTAATAAAAATTTTGTGATTTTTTTTTAATGAAAAAGAACACAAATAATTGAAGTTAAACGTAATAATGTGGTTGTGCTGAAGATACTCACAGTATTAATTCTCGGGCGAGGTTTGTTTCTGTCCATCAGAAATTGCAAATATTTGAAAGCGAACCAAGAAGACTGGTATACTTCATCAGCTCCTATAATTTAAAATTATGCAATGATTACTACTACGATATAGAAATAAGTATAACTGTAATTCATCACATAATTTCTGGCTTTTTCTGGTATTAGTGTGTAGTTAAAATAAAAATAATAATATTTTTTTATGATGTGTTTATGTTTTATAATTTCATTTTATATGTATTTTACTTTTATATCCATATTGTAAAAAGCCTACTCTGAGATTACAGATAAATAAAGAGGAATAATAATAAAATAATAATAATGAAATATCAATTGAGTTTTCATGAACGGGTACGAGTTGAGTGCGTGCAAAATAATGCCACTCTGAAGTTCGCCGCACGGTGGGGAGGGGGGTAGAAACCGACTTGTGCGAACTTCACAAACCGGCATAGATTTTGCACGCACTAGAAGTGTCTACTTACCTTTTCCCGTTGTGCTGGTTTTAGTGATTTTTGCTTTTTCACGGCGAAGGGCTGCCAACAAATAATCCATCTTTTTCTTCAATTCGCCACCTGGACACTCCATTTCGACGGAGAGTTCATCCCAGGCCTCCTGCTTCACATTCCTGTTGTAATAGCTTTTGTGGCTGGGGTCCCATATTACTTGCTTTTCTTTATAGGCCTCGATAAATTTAATAACATTTTCATTGTTCCAATTCATTGTTTTTACTTCACGGCAAGGACTGAAAATGACGCGCACGTGCAACCGACCGAGCGTCGTGAGTGACGCGTCCAGACTGACCCACGACCGTATCTGTATCACCTTTGATGATCGGACAAAAACCGACACGACATGGGACGGGCCGTATCATAATGGCGTATCGAGATCGCGTATCATGATACGCGTATCATTACCCGTCCACATATGCGATCATGATACGCGTCGACGATACGGATACGGTGACCGGATCGGGCAAATGATACATGTCTGGACCCGCCTTTATATTTCTATCGTTCCAACCTTTGGTATTTTTGTAGTCTGATTTTTTGTCTAGTGTTGTTGGGAAAGCTCATATTTGTGTTTATGATGGTAACATGCAAGGTTCAAAAAGTATAATTGATGGATTGTGAGCAGTTTCGAATCTTTGAAAAGTTGTTCTGTTGGGAACCTGTAATCTTTTTCAAATATTATTTTTATCAGCCATTTTTGGGTAACTTCTAAGGTTTTGATGTAATTGTTTGTTATTCCTCCCAGAACAAGTACACAGAACGAAAAACTTACCTAATTATAATAAAAAACAACATTAGAATAATGAATTTGAACATCAATTTTCAACCGATGCTCTAAATGATTGCCATAAGGCATAGTTGTT
>WOGO01001972.1:0-16769 GCA_015342085.1 Leptinotarsa defecta | reverse complement strand
ATAGACAGTAATGAAGAACCTGCTAATTTATGTCCCCACGCTTCATATAAAAAATGTTCCTATACCCAGACGCATATCATTAAAAAAAAACGGTCGTTCCTTAGTTCCACTCTGTACGAGCAGTCTTGTCTGAGGATTACGTGAACTATGCACGATGTTTTGGAGCATTCCGGTGCTAGATGGACAGAGTATAGATATTTCTATGCAAATCCATGACATGGATTTGCATAGAATTTGCCATGAAGAATTTGACAAATAAAAGGATGTCATACTAAATCCAATATGTTGGACTCCCAAAGATTGTGAACTTTATGTTTTTCAATAGTTATTTATCTAGTTATCAGTATTTATTTGTAAGTGAATTGAATTGAATGAACATGGCAACCATCGGTTAATCAATGGTTTCGATGGGTTGCGATTACAAATGAATAAAAAAACGGAATTTTGGAACATGACAGTTGACTTGACAGTGGAAAACTAAAAACTTTGTTAAATTGGTGTTGATAACTGTGTTATTAAATAAATTGATACTCAATTGAATATAGATACCTAAGTAAAATAATCAATAAATATAATGTTATAGTTAATGAGATGTTAAAATTATTATTAGTTATGTATTTATCATAATATGGCGTGTTTTTGACCGGGACTACCAGTTGACCTTAAATGATGCTCTAACCGCGCGCTCTCCGCTCTCGAAAACGTATAAAAAAATTGAATAAAACTGGCCGATACCTTATGAAAATCCATATTAAAACTCATTGATACCGTTTACTTTATGATTTTCACTATGAAAGGTTTTACAAAAACCGCGACACTTCTTTCGTTGTACAATAGCTTTCTCGAGGGCATTTTACGCTTGAGGAAGCTATTGCCAAGACATATTGGTATCCAGTTTAACTCCCAAAAAAAGTTATCGAAGCAGAAAGCGGAATTTTCTATCCGTTTCGGAAATCACCTCTAGATCCTCATTAAGATATGCAACCTCCTGCTGCCGATGAAGATGTGCATCAGCGTTGATGGTAAAATTATTCGAGAGATATCCATTGACGGCTACTTGCTGGAAATATTTTTTCAGGAAGTTGGAAAGCCAACAAGAAGGAAACCCCATTTCTTGTAAGACAAGTTGACAAGTCTGCAAAATTCTGGCTCGAGTTCATTTGCGCACTTTTAAGTACGATGATAGGCACTCCATCAAGACCAGTTGGCTTGTTGATATTGAGCTGTTTCAAATTTCGCCTGACTAGACGATGTCGAAAAGTAATTTCCGGCATTGTGGATTTTAGTGTCGGAATAATGGACGCGGTGCTTCTCCCAGAAAATCGACTATGGAGTGGGACGCAAATTGTTCAGCTGGTAGATTTGCTTTTTCTTTGGCTGTTGTTGCAATTAAACCATCCGCTTGTGTTAGTGTTGGTATTGTGGATTTTGTAAATTTTTTAGGTGAACTCCCTAAGATGACTGGACTAAACGCGAAATTGATAAAACCTGCTGATTCCACAACATAAATCAGAAAATAGATAAGAATAAGAATATATGAAAATAAGATTTTTTCGGCAACCGTCCGGAAAGTACCCACTTGATGGACGCTTCTTCTTTGAGAAATTAGCATTTTTTCAGCCTAGTCCGGAAAGTATGCATGTGATCATCTTCAAGAGGAAGCCGTGTTATGAATCACACGTTAAAAGCTAAGACCTCGTTAGTCCTTAGCTCGCACAAGTTTCTCAACTTCTGAGAGTTGCCGTTCGTATGGGGGCGACAGCTGATTAACGGAAAAACAGATTTTAAGTAGATTTTTTTTTCAATACATGCGATATATCAGAGCAATATGAAAGATAAGAGAAAACCTAGGGCAGATACTTTCTTCCATGCAAATGAAACATTTGTCATATATCGCCTACGCCCATGTCTATTTCCATTAAATATAAATATACCTTCCTGGGAGGTCGGCATGCTTGGCTAGCACTAAAGTAAAATGGGGAAAAATTGAGTCACCCCTAATTTGCCACATTAATAATGTAAGAGGAGGTTAAATATTAATTACAGTTAACATATCAAAAGGAAAGTAGGTTTAAGCTTGG
Organism: Leptinotarsa defecta; assembly: GCA_015342085.1. NCBI lineage: Eukaryota > Metazoa > Arthropoda > Insecta > Coleoptera > Chrysomelidae > Leptinotarsa > Leptinotarsa defecta. The sequence continues at coordinate 14,688 of WOGO01001972.1, read as the reverse complement.
ATATCCAGAAACAGAATTAATTACGTACCTTTTAACTTTTTGGCGTAGTTACGGTGTTGCTTAGAAATGTGAGGTTATTTGAATACATTCAAGATACGGTTTGATATTGTTTTGAATTTCTCATAATATATGTCATACTATAAATGTCCAAATCATTGTATTCTCTCCAGACATGATTCACAATTTTTCTCGAACCCATCAATACACAATACACCGGTAGCTAACCTATAAACCGCCTGTAAGGCATAAACGCATGAATGAGTAATCGAAACCACTCTTTTAATGAATCTATATTTGTAAATTCAACTAGAGAACAATAAGGGATCACCGCTGATATTACATTACAATAAGCCCCCTCACCTATATCTACTATCCATGATCCACAAGAAAAATGTTCTGCTTAGATCGTGTATCGTTTCCAGAGATTCAGTCACCCGCAACTCATCCAGATTCCCACTCCCAATCATTCAGCGACTACAGGAATGAACCTCGTATTTAATGAGATATTCAGGTCAATTCTTAGAGTAAGAGAGGTCATGAAACGAGACCAAATAATCAGTTTTGAACACCAACAGTTCTGTCAAAGAAGCACTCCAAATCATACAGAAGAAGTTATCTGAAGTCGTTTATCTGTTAGATAAAACGAGGTTGACAATAGGAATCGTCGTGGAATTACAAGGATGATATGTCTGTATCTGTTATTTCTAATTAAGAGACGAATCCTTCACTTATGACGTATATGCTTGTAGTAGTTTGAAACGCTGGCCAATGGAGAACATCACAAGTCTGGTTGGGGAACATTCATGGAATGTGAATGGACTCATGAATATTAAGAACTGGACACATTTTTGCAGCACGTCTATAATAATATGTCTATAATATTTACAACGGAGAAGAAAGTTCACAATTAATTGCCGTGATTGTGAAGAGTACCGACAATGAGTGGAAAACATGTGTATATCTAAAATTCACTAATAAACAGTATGTCAATTACGAATCCAACAACTACCAAGCAACTAAGAGCGACACCGACAAAACCAATATTGATCGGGAATTCAAGCTTTATAACACATAAGAATGGTCACTCTGAAAACTGGTGATATTCAAAGAGGATAGGGAAAGTTTGATCTAAATACAATATTAGAACTTGCCCCGAATCCGGCAGCGACAGCAACTCCAAGAATTATATTTACCGGATACCATGCGAGGATGACAAGCTATATATCGGTAAAACCATCAAGAGGCTCATCGAAAATCCACACGCGCGAGCACAAGAAAATTATCCAGAAGAAATAAACCGGCAAGTTGGGAATAGGATAGCACGTTTGGAATTATGAAGTTCACATCAAGTGATTCAAAGCTGAAATTATTCACAGGGAGAATAACCAGTTTGAGTGAAAGTTCACAGAAGCTGCATACATGTTGAAAACCATCGCATTTATCCAGGCTAGTGTGGAAATACGCAACCTATGGAAACCACTAATTGAGCGGGAAATAAGGAAAGAGTGGTAATATTTGAAATAGCCCAAGTGACTTATAAATAGTCTCTGGTATCAGAAAAATATCAGTTATCTCCCGAAGACGATTTAAAACGTCATAATTTTCCAAATATTTTAGTTTTTTGCATTTTTATTTTATATTTATATTTTCATCATTATTTTATTTGAATTTAATTTTTTCTTATTGTATAAATCTACATCAATGTTAGTTAGGTAGAATAATTTGACTTCAATAGAAACTTCATGCGAGCCTCATTCATACTGATGAAAACATTTTTTGACGAAATTATCATTACTTGATATATCTGTGAGAGTACCACAAGGTTTAATTCTGGGTATAATACAATACATCACGAGTGATGTGGATGATATGAGATTCACATTTTGGAAATTTCTGATCCGTCAAAGTTATAATTTCGTGAAGGAATGTTCGCAATATATCATTTTTTGTGTTGTCTGTTCATGATGTGCTGGATATTATCAGACCTGATTGAGATTTGGGTTCACTTTTCATTTTTATTGACGACTCCTATACAGTTGTTTGTATCTTTCTGGAGAATACCTGACAGAATAAAATAATGAGAACGAATGTTATATGTGGTTACAGATAATTTATCTATGTAATTTTCAACTCAAGTTGTCATGTGTTTTTGGGATATAACTACTGAAAATTGGTTATAATAAAAATGATATTCATTGTATAAACTCATCAAATTTCCTTCTTCCAGTTCTGAGTATTCCAGAAAATCAGTATGAAAGTTTGGCACCGGGACATAAACATTTTTTTACAACCGCCGCCATACTTCATACATCCTGGAAGTAACCACATGAATTATTCTTGGACGGCAATATCATTGACCATAACCGTTCGCTTTCGTACCATATGCACCGAAAAGTCAAAGGCACTAAAACATCCTTCATAGAGTCATTCATTTATGAAACCCTTTCGGCTTTTCCTGCTCCTCGGACTCGTTCCATACATCGTAACAGCGTGTTTGCCGATATTTTTCAAGGCAATATCTCCAATGACCGCTGAGGGAATAAACCCTGCTACCTTTGGGATGTGGGTCGTTTTTTTTCTTAATTCACTGCCATAAATATCGACCACCGTAAAAAATAATTTCCTTCCTTGCGTGTGGTTATTCCATGAAGCCACGTTCAAGGAGGGTTTTGGTAACGGTGTAGCCGGAAATTGAAATGAAAGGTTAATCGGAGTGACATTAGGAAGGCGTTCAAATGAAGTCAAGAAAAATATTTGAAAATTGCGTGTTTGTGTAAGAAAGAATATGTGGATAGATAGAGAATTCCGACATTGTCGTTTCATAAACAAAAAACAATATTCAGGAATGTAAGCCTTCACGGCTGGCGTCAATAATTTGGTTGGTTTGCCGTGGTCTTCTTTGGTAATAGTCTCCAAATGTTTCGATTGCAACTGCGGCAGTCATCTTCAGTGGCGTGTTCAAAGTACTCTTCTTGACATGTCAACTGAAGCTCTAATTTCTGTTGTGTCATTTATAGTGCTGATTTTTTGCACACTATCTGAAATCGTGCGGGAAGTACGCGCGAACTTACCGCACGATTTCAGATAATGTGCAAAAAATCAGTACTATAAATGACACGACAGAAATGAAAGCTTCAGTTACATTTGACACGTCAACTTCGACCACACCACTGAAGATGACCGCCACAGTTGCAGTTGAAACGTTTTGAGATTATAACCAAAAGAGACCACGGCAAAATCTAGAAACCAGCCAAAACAAACAAAAAAATTCCTCAAAATTTGTCAGTACTATTCAGCAGTATTTATAAACAACTTCAAGAAGACAGTAGACCTGATAGATGATATGCTCTCCAATAGAAACTCAATAGTACTCATGGATAATAACTGAGTCCTCATAAGAAGCTCAACACTGGCTCACAACAGAGATCAGTACTTGCCCACCTACTTTTCAGCTTATATATTGTTGACATACCTGAAACGTATTCGAGAAAGTTCGGATATGCTGACGACTGAACACTATCTGCTAGATACAAAGATATTGAAGTCACCGAATATATCCTAACAAACGACCTGCTGGCTATCGGGAAATACTTTAGCAAGTGGAGACTGAAACCAAGTGCTGCTAAGAGAGAGGTCTCTAGTTTCCACGTGAACAACAAATTAGCCAATAGAGAACTGCAAATATAATTTGAAGGCATGCTACTTAAACACAATACACAACCTATATACCTAGGGGTTACGCTGGACAGAACATTGAGATTTGAAGAACATCTGTCGAAAACAGCAGCTAAGATTAAAACGCGCAATAGCATTCTCCAGAAACTATGTGGCATCACTTGGGGAGCATCAGCTCCACACTGAGATCTTCAGCCCTGTGTTTGGTATATTCAGCGCCCCGGTGTGGCTTAATAGCAGTTACGCTGCCCTGGTTGATGTAAAGCTTAACTACACAATGCGGCTTATTACAGGTATGATCAAAAAAATACCTACTTCCTGGCTCCTCACGCTCAGCCACCTAGCCCCTCCTCACCTCCGTAGAGAGCACGCTCTTGTCAGGGAATTCAAGATTATTAATAATCCTCAACTACCGACTCACCTAGATACTGTTGCCCTTGAAAGAAACCGACGCCGTTCCAGGAATCCCTCTCTCAGAACTGCATGATGCCGGTTTTGACATAACTGCCCGCTGGCGAGAAGAATGGCAGATCACTATCCTACCACAACATGCCTTGCATATTCAGCAAACCACATGGATTCGACCTACCCCGCAAAACATGGTCAACCCTAAATAGTATTAGAACCAAATGCGGGAAATGCGTTGACCCACTTTTTAAATGGGGTAAAAACCTTTCTCCCGGGTGCGACCGTGAAGATAATATGCAAACAATCAGCCACATCGTTGAAGACTGCCCACTAAGGGTTTACACCGGTGACCCCTCGGACTTCCGGACAGCCACTAAGGATGCAATTGAATATATATGTAACTTAGATGTTTGTAAACTCAATTTTCTGTTTCATTTTATGCTTTCATAGAATTATGTTAGCTATGTTAATGATGATGTGAATAAGACATATGCCAAATAAAATAACTGGTATCAGATTGAGGAACGAATGTATTGTTGGAATAAGCTGTCTCAAAGAACATGCCTGTATGTAGAAAATATGAAGTCTTCCTTCACGAAGATGCCACGAATATTTAAAGAGGCTCTGGTTTCAACCTGTTGCCTTGCAGTGGAAACTACAGTGATGGACCGAGAACAAATTTCGTATGTCGGTTGATATCCAAACATCACTTACCTTACACGCAGTATGTTGGTGGATCAAGGATGACTTGTTTTTTGACTCTAGTTTCAATCACAGAACATTTTTATGAAAGTTAACTGCTTTCCATCGATCAACTGCATCTATTAAAGTTATTTCAGAACAAAATTGAGATATTTTGGATACTCTCCGAGGAACTGTATATGTGAGGATTCGAGAATGACAGATTTAGGAAACTGAATACTAAAATTGATTAGTTTCGAAAACAAGGAACGATGTGTTGGAATAGTCACTGAAACAACAGCTTCACTCGACACTGCTGATCATAAAACACTCACATATTATGGTATACGAAAAGACTACTTCATCAATTGCAAATTGAAAGAAGTATACCACAAGGATCTATTTTGGGCATTTGCTCTCTCTGATTCACACTTATATGAAAAAAATATACCACAGGGATCTGTTTTTTGACCTTTGCTCTACCTGCTCAACATTATCCTTGAAAGACTTCCTCAGTTTTATTTGTTGATGATACAACAATTGATGTAAGAATTCACAAAGAGGACAATCCCGAAACAATATGTGACAAAGTTCTGAATGAAACTGAATTTTGGTTCAACAGTTAAAGCTGATGTATGAACAAAAGTATCAAACTATGCTTTGTCAAATTTCTCGGAGCGTGGATAGATACTCACTTGAAGTGGTCATACTATATGAATGCTCTATGTGGTAAATTGATAAAGACCGTTTTTGATGTAAAAAATTAAAGGAGTAGGTGGCAAACAAGTAGCCCTATCTACGTATCACTCCTTATTCCATTAACTCATATCTATATCCTGGGATGACTTATCTCTAGTACATCCCATGAAAGTGTTCATTTTACAAAAGGCAGCAGAAAGATGCACTGAGTGTGACTCTTGTTGCAAACCAATTTTTACCACCATAAAAATAGAGTCATTATATGCAGTTATTGTGTACCATGTAAAAATATTCACGAATACAAATCGTGAGGTGTAGTTTTTGACATAATTACAACACCAAAATCGTAAATAAACCTATTGTTCCATACACAAGATTTAACAAACCAGCAGGACAGACATCCACCTTCCCAATATATTACGATCTCATTTGTGGAACTGAGCGTTTACTTTTACCAAAAACCGACTGAAAAATTCCTTTGTAACCACTGTAACAACAGTATTGATGACTTCACTTCATAGAAGTGTCAAAACAAATGTTATTTCATGTAATTGTTTCATTTACATTATGTTGCAACAATTGCCTTTACAGAAACAACAGTATTCTTTCAAACTCACAACAAAAGTATAAAAATAGTTTCGATAAAACTTAGTCTGGATACTAATAAACCAAAATTTATCTTCTCAAGTAGGTTAACTGATACTTTCTAACATAGTATCTTCTAGAAAAACTCAGGATGAGCATAAAACTGGCACTCCATATTGAAAAGATGGTTTAATTTTTTCATTCTCACCAAAAGTTATTCACTATCTCTTCTCGACATATTTCGATCATGCAGAGAGAGAGAGAGAGAGATAGAGAGCGACCAACTTTTAGCAGAACGGACAGATCTGAAACATATTATTGCTAACAAAACGCACCTAATATCATCAGAGAGGATCCGCGAATATGATAATTCTTATGAAATATTTTGATTGCAGAAAAGCAAACGAAAAGCATTGTAAAGCTGCTCACGTGAATTAAATCAACTGAGATATATTGATCGCTAGATTTTCATGAAAATTCTACACGTATAATTCGCTTTATCTAGTGACACGCATCTTAGTATTGCTCAATAATGAAAAAGATTGACTTATATCTGAGAACATTTTTTGACCGAGATGATTTCCTGAAATATCATCAATCGGTTGTATCGATATTGAATAAATTTCATTAATGATGCAGATGTTAACTTTACGGTTATCAGTTTGGAAGAAGCCTTTCATCTTTTTGAAGGAAATAATCTCAAAGAAGATTGATTACAATTTCCAAACTCCTTGTCTCGGTTTCGATAGTTCTCAACACTATTTATTCTTTTTTTACTCCTCTAATTCTATAAGAATAACGATAACAACTCAATACACACCATGATTTTCAGTGGAGAACATACAAAGAACTTCGACTTTCATCAAACAAATCATATTTGACACTACTGAAATGATTCTGATTCTTTCTTCTGAATGTTATATTAGGTTTTGATCTCTACAACTCTTTTAAAAAAATTCTTTTCAAGATTGCTGAAATGATTCTGATTCTTTCTTCTGAAATTTAGGTTAGTTTGGATTAGGTCAGATTGGGTTTCATGAGCATATATAAAAATTTAATAGATAAGTCCCATCAAACAAATTCTATTTGAGTGGCATGAAATGATTCTGATTCATTCTTCTGAGAGTTGAGTTAGGTTAGGTTGGGTTTTTATCTCTCCAACTCTATAAGAATAAAATTATCAACTCAATACTTTATTTCAAGAGACTTATCATAGAAATGAAGAATTGTGAAATATTTAAGTGTCTATATGCTTTTCGAAAAATTCCAATGTATATAGAAATTACTCAAATTCTCATATGATTCTCCATGAAAACCTTATTTCATTTTAGGATTGCTAACATGATTCTGATTCTGTCTTATGGTGCAACCTGGAACTTCAGTTTCAGGTAGCGCTATAATCTACAGATTGCACTTCGTATCCCGCAGTTTCATAATTCTGGCAATTCAAGAGAGTGAGATATTTATTAGATGGAAATGGGGGAGTTGACAATATATCCTTAGTCGTAACCTAGTATTTTTCAGTTAATTCACACCTCCTGACATATTCCAAATATTTCTGTTATGAAATATTGACAGACAAGAATTGTAAATCAAAACAAATCATTATTTACTTTTCGTCTGACCGTCAAATCGTACACTGTAATTTAACTTTCGTAAATAAAAATAATAGAGATACCGCCCAACCCTATCCGGTATGTTCAAACAAAGTTTGGGCAATATAAATATTGATAGAGATGTTTCCTACAATCATTGGCGTAGGTGGAATTGTAAGCCAAAAGCAAAATATATAATGTCAAAATAATAATAAAATACTGGCGAACGACTCGGCTTCGCAATGGTGATAGAACATATATCGCTATATTTTTATTTCTGTCATACTGTCACATAATCTTGTCCATGACGAAGTTTTTCATTTTCAAGCAAATGGCGAGCTTTTGAAGATATGAAGGATAGAAGTTTAGCTCTTTAGAAAGTTATAGAACAGTCCGGAACGTTCGAGAAGATTCTAGGGTAATCCACAATATTCCGGAACACACCGAAGTATTCTGGAATGTTCGATTATAGTCTGCAATGTTCGTGTAGATCCCGGAATATGAAAGATACGAGTACTGGAAGTTTTGCCATTTAAGAAGTTCAGGAACAGTCCAGAATATTTGTAAGAATTCCACAACATTCCAGAATATCCCCAAACATTCTGGAACAATAAACAAATTGAGAGTTATGACATCATTTTTTTAAATTTATTGTACATTTGCCATATCTTGGTTAAATCAGAAATTATGTAACAAAATATTGATATATTTAATAAGTAATAAATCATCATCATTCTTAATTCAAAAAAAAATTCGAAACCCAAACACTGAATATTCTTAAATTTTTTATTTTTTCATTAGAAAATTTTTGGTAGCTTTTTTGGATGTTCTTGTGAACAGTCGTGAAGATGGTACATAGGGCTACAGAGTGTAGAGGAACCCAACACACACACATAGAGGTACCTGAACAGAAACTCTAAACACCAGCCGCTACAAAAGATAGACGATTGAGACGTTTTTCATCAGGACAAAAAACAAGCACTACAGAAAAGTTTTGAGGCGCTCTCAGAGCGGTGCCTGTGCGAAAGTAATGATTCACATTGGATTTGAATCTCTGGAGATTGAATCCATTTGGAAAAACATTCTCAGAAAGTGTATGTTCTCAAGATGAAAGAGTTCCTAAACAGTGAAGCTCGAGGTGTGATGAATTGAATCTCAAAACGATGAGCAGCCATAGTTCGTCTCGTGTTTAGGATATATACCGCTCTTGGTGGGATCAAATATGCTAAGTCACTCGAACACCTCCCGTGAAAGTATTTATAGAAAAGAGACAAATCTCCAACCTTTCTTCGATGTTCCCGGCTATCAAGGTTGCACGTGCTGTTCGCGTTTCCAGTCAGGTGGATGGATCTTTCCTGGATGGAATCCAGCAACTTCAGGATATGTTTGGGGGCAAAGCTCCATATATAAGAACAATATTCCAAAGAAGCATCATGAAGCATCAAATGTTGCTGAGGTGTGTATACTTTTCTGATCTGGAATATTGTTCCAAGCTATTGAGAAGCAACCGTTGCAATTTCAGCGACATGATTCCCAAGACATATTGGTGTCCATTTCAAACCCCAACAAACTTATCGAAGCAGAAATCTTCGTCTGACCTGACGTTATTATATCAGGTTCGGAGACATTTAGCTTTTTGGACGAAACCAATGCCTGGGTTTTGGTGGCATTGAATTAATCCTGGTTATTTTCACCCCAGAGCAAAATCACTTCTAGATCCTCATTAAGATATACAACCTCCTGCTGCCGGTGAAGATGTGCCTCCATAGCCTCCATAGGAATGACGAGGCAAGTGTGCTGTCTTCAGCGAAGCAATATATTGAATACTTGGTTTCATCAATAAGTCGATGATATTCAATAAAAAGAGGGTTGGATCCCTCGGAAACACCAACGTTGATGATGAAAGTATTCGAGAGATATATATCAGGTTATTTGGAAGAGCACGACGTATCTCTGAACGTGAGAGTCTTTCTGAGGAACTCTACCACCTAAATTTACCTCCAAAGGAAATGGGTACAGCGAACTAGAATACGTCATACGACCCAGGAGAGAGAACGACAAAGTAACCCCACCTAGGCTAAGCTTTCCTACACCATGTTTGATACGCTGCAGACTGGTTTGGCATAATTTTAGAGACATACAATGTGGAACTAATATTTAGTCCAACGAAAACAATCAGAGAATGTCTAAGGTCAGCCAGAGAGCCTCTAGCAACACTAGGGGTATACTCAATTCCATGAAGCTGCGAATCAGTTTACACTGAAATCACGAACGGAAATACAGGTGCATATCTCTCTGAAAACAAAAGAAATTGACTAACCGACAATTCAGCTGTAACCGAACATGCTTTCAAAGAAGGCACACACATTTTGTCTTTCGAAGAGTCAATGAACATTTCCGAAATTTGGCTACCTGTCCTCAATTGTATACAAAGCCAGGCAATCCAATTAGGAGACACGAAGCCAGCTCACTTATAAAACAGGAGACAAATTCTAATATTGTAGTTGTTGCGTCGGGAACAACTCGAGTAGCAGTAGACGAGACGTTAGGCTTGAAAACCTCTAGTCCACGGCCAAGAAAAACAATAAATAGCTTTGAAAAATTCATTTCCGGCTGTGATAGTTAAAATTCTTTGATCAAGGGTGAAATTATGGAGAACTTTCCTCTTTTCCATTTCAAGATTTTTGCAAGTCGGATGTCTTCATTCAAAAAACTCAAATTGTATCTCTAGATGATGATATGAAATTTTTGGGTCAGTTCTTGGAATGAATGATAACTTTAAGTTATTTTGAATGACATGTTAAACCTGTGATTGATTTTCTCTATATTCACTTGAACATATTATTGCAAGCTCATCAAAATATTTCAATGAATTTTTTCTCACTCATTACATAAAATGTATCGATCAGAAAGAGATTGGGAATGACTAGTGGACATGCAATACCCCGTGTTTCATATTTTCACAATGTTAGAATCTTAACAATTTCATTTTTGTGTCACAAATCATTCTTCAAGGGGAACAATCTACATTCCTACAAAGTTCAACCTACATGAAAGTTTGGTATGACACGTTTTGATGCATATTTTGAAGCTTTGAGAATGTTATTGACATTGAACTAAAACCCATTCAAGGGGGTTGAACTCCATTTTCAGTTCACATTTGAAAAATTATTTCCGTACACTTCATGAAAATAAGTAAGAACGCCCCTGGTCATATCACTGAAATCTCTTCCACGTTTGTTTTAATACGCTTAATAACAGGCACACGAGACATATAGTCGAGAGCAAACCGATACATGAAATATAATACCAGTTAGGCAATTTGTAATTACACAAACAGAAGCTGTTATTAGGGTTCTTATTATTTCGTAAACAGCGCAAGGCCTTGGGAGACAGATAAGTTCTGGAGAAATTCCTTCGAGCTATAAGCGAATTTCTAGAAGTAATTGCGGCAATACAATGATATATGCAGATTGTTGCTTATTAGGGTTACTTGTGAATGTCTTGGGGTTGTAATATCCTGAAGGCGAATTTAATATTTCCATTTCTATATCTAGTGTTCATATGAAAATTGTACAATTGGTTTATGATTGGTCTAAGGAATCAGATATAATTCGTGTTCCCAATTATGAATAATAAAATAAATTTCTACAATGGAAACAGGTAGCAGAATTTCAGAGGAAATAGGACAGTTGAAAAAATGAATACATAGAAGAAGTGGCAAAGACAAAAAAGTATTGGTGATTATGATTTCGATTATTGTTGAGCCAAAGATATAAACTTCAGTTCAGGTTACACTTCTAATTATAAATCAATGCAAATAATAATCTGATTTTTTTTCTCTTGTTAATAGAATAAGGTATGTGATTCTCAATTCAAAACATATTTTGATGAAATTAGTGACACCTATGAATTGTTATATTCGTGCTACGAATGTCCATAGTATGTAATGTCGACTATGACAATGGATGGAGATTATAATGGCAATGAGCTGTGTTATAATTGTTGATAGATATTATAGCGAGGAGTCGTTGACAAAATTCAATTTGCCTCTGAACCTCTCTTTTGAAGGAAATATCTTCAAATGTATCATGAAAATTGTAGATCGATTGGGTTTTTTTGAATTTTCATCTCCCTTTGCATTCCCAACACGTCTGTTTTTCGTTTCTTCTCCTGTAAAAAATCCAAACATTATGGTAATTTCAGATGACTATTTACTTATGCTATGAGGAGAGATCAATACTAGAAGGGATCTAAGGTTGCCGAAAGTGTCCGCAATATGTATATTTCAATATAGACTTCAATTGACCATCAAAATTATCCACAATCTTGGAGTTATTTATTTTCATATATGTAGCTAAAGCTACATGTAATCCTTGGAATATTCCGTCATCCTTGTTTTTTGTATCAAGATGGAGTAGTAGAAAGCCAAAAACTTTCTTTCTCAAAAAATAACTAATGCTCTTACGCTTTTACGTTGTCATTCAATTTTTCATAAGTTTTTGTCAGTGATTATAGTCACATCCTCGTGAAAACTTTTCAAAAAATATCGGGGAGCTTGTCGCTGCTCGCAAGCCAAGAATCGAGGAGCTCTTTGAGGAAAATGTGTTCAACACTCTATTCGACGAGTCTGCCGACAATATTTCCTTGTTCACGTCTGCGAGAGCTTTAATCAGAATGCTAGAGTTTTCACTGAAGGTTTGGATCTATAGATACTGTTACTTTAATTGAATCAGAGGTGAGTGTCCACTAGTGTTTTGAAGTTGTGAATACTCTTGTCATTGCTGCTCCTTTGTAAATTGAGATATGATTTTGGACAGTTCCGAAAATCTTTGGAGATCATTTCACAGTTACCTTGAGTTCATATGACAAAAATATATTTATTAACAATTTTTCTTTCAAACTAATGCCTCAGGTGACTTTCGGATAATTTTAGGTGAAATCATACTCGCTTGAGTTGATGCGGATCTTGTGATTTATATTACTTTGGAGGAAGTCATTTTTATATTTGCTTCTATTTTAGTTTTATAAAGTGACTTTTTCAATCAGATTCTTCATAATGGGATAAGCTATTTGCATATCAAAAGCTACGTCTCTGTGCTGGCTTCTAGAAAAAAAATCCAGAACAAATTCCGCCTCCGTTCTCCATTACTGAATTTTCATCATAAGAAGAATTTTCTGAGAAACCTGATGATACAGTTTTCTATTCATTTTATTCTAACGTACAGTTTCTTTTCCAAGTCCATTAAGTAATACTGATTTCGAGAAATTGTTAGATTCGGGTTTGTTAAGAAACTTTCTCAAGCGTACACATTTTTGAAGCATATAATTTTAGTTTCATTCAGTCTAAATACGTTCAGATTCAATAATGCGAACTGAAAACTACGGAATATTCAGCTTTCCGTTTGAGAGAACTTTTTTTTGAATTTTTCGAAATGTACAACTTGTTTATTCAGTCTTACCAACTTATCACATATGATGGGTTCATCATAATCACTCGAGCCGTTGTGTTCGATGTTTCCAAGGGCTTTTCACCACAAGTTTTCACTAATTTAATTTTGACATGTTGTCATCAACTGTTTCCTCTCAAATCCCTTCATCATCAATACTGGTGTTTCTCAGGTATCCATAGAGTTTTGAAACATTCTCCTATTAACATTACATTTTAATGTTTTGATACTTCATGTAGCCAAACTAGACCTTTTTTGAAATGGAAAGTTACCTCGTATATCACCTTCTCATCATACCCTGAGTGAGGCTGCTATTTTTTCCATAAAGGAGCTAAACGCCTGTTGAAGACACTGACATAACAGTCAGTTTTTATAGCGTGAAAAGAAAGGTTGGATATTTGCCTCTTTTCTTTAAATTATTTCAAGGAATTGTTCAATTGAATCAGCCCGCTCGTTTTTTTAAGGGCGAAACACAAGCACTACAGGAAAATCCTTAAGGCGCTTTAAGCGGTGGCTGTGCGACAGTAGCGATTTACATTGGAATTGAATCGCTGGAGAATAAATCCATTTGAAAAAACGTTCTCTGGAGCACTCGAGTGCAGTTCTCAAAATGAGAGAGTGCTTGAACAGTGAAGTGCGAGGTGTTCTGAGTTGAACCTTAAAACAATAAGCAGCCACAGTCCGTCGCGTATTTCTAATATGTTCCACTCTTGGTGGAATCAAATGTGCCTGCCAAGTCACTTGAACACCTCCCGTGAAAGTATCTATAGAAGAGAGACAAATCTCCAGAAAGTTACATTAAGGTTGCAAGTGATGTTCGTGTCTCCAATCAGGGGGATGGCTCTTTTCTGGATGGAATCTAGCAGCTTCAGGGGATGCTTTGTGGCGGAGCTCCACACACGAGAACAATTCTCCAAAGAAGGTCGGAGCTGAGCTTTATAGGGCATCGAAAGTTACTGAGGTTTGTACAGATTTCTTGTTCGGAAGAATTTTCCAAGATTTTGAGAAGCGGTTTTTGAAATTCCAGCGAAAACATGTGCCAAGTCATATTGGTGTCTATTTCAACCACCAACAAACTTTTCGAAGCAGAAAATGGGATTGTCTGACATGACATTATTATATGCGGTTCGGAGACATGTATATTTTTGGAGAAAACCGATGCCTAGGTTTTTGTGTCATTGAATTGAACCTGGTTACTTTAATTTCAATTCGAAATTACTTTTAGACCTTCATTAAGATGTGCAACCTCCTCCAGCCACGAAGATGTGCATTCATAGCCGATGTCCTGGAATCCAAATGGAATGACGAGACAAGTGTGCTGTCGTCAGCAAAGTAATATATTGGATTGGTAATTTTTTCCAATGATTTGTTGATATTCATCAAAAAGACGGTTAGAGACAGGGAACGTTCATTTAGGAAGCTGAAAAGCCATACATAAAAATGATCCGACAAGCCGTAGCATCGAAATTTGGCCAGCAAACCCACATGCCACAAACGATCAAAGGCCTTAGAAATATATAGCGTAACAGCTTTTGACTCTCCATGTTTCACGATTGCGTTATTCCAGATATGGGTGACATACGATAGAAGATCAC
>WOGO01001971.1:0-16769 GCA_015342085.1 Leptinotarsa defecta | reverse complement strand
AAATTTGTAGAAGTTTCGTTGGCGCTCCTTATGGATCAATAATATACAGGGTGTTTCATTTAAATTGAGGAAGATTCTGCAAATTTTTATTTACACTTTGTGGCAAGCGGTTTTTCATAGCCTGTATATCACAGGTAGATTTCAGATATATCGTTTGAGAGAGTCACCAATGTAGAATATTTGACCAAAAAAAATTCAATTGGACTCAGTACAACTTTATAATTTCAAATATTCTGAGTGACGAATATTGGAGAAAAAACATATCATGCTAGATATCTCGAAAACATAAACATAAAGTGTCTTTAATTTTCTATGTAGAAACCGAAAAAGCAATAAAAAATATAGGTCGCTATTTAAAAAAACACAGTTGGGATCCGCTCAGAAAAAATTGAACACCCTGTGTGACCACCAATATTTTTATTTTGTCGAGCTCGTGCAATGAGGCAATATTATAGAAATTTAGATCCCTATCTGTTTCCTAAATTGAGATATGGAACACCGCGCCACTGTTGCAGGACCCTGTATATACCCTCAAATCACTAGCTCAAAACTCCTTCGAAATTCAGCCTTTATATCGACGGAAGATGCTTCTCAGCCGAAACATCTCGATACATAATATTTATCCAAACTATAGGTGAGTAATCCTATCTTCATACAAGCTCTTTTGAAGGAATCTATAGCTTTAAATCTGGTACGACTCTGCTGTAATACCACCACTTCTAGAACTGTTTCCTAAGAGTTTATTGGTGTAACATTGTAGCTAAAAACGTTAAAATGCTTGCTACCGATTTCAAGTTATTTTATAAACGATGCCATTTTGAAATGATGAACAATTTGGAGTACTGACATTAGATGAGTTGAAATTCCGCACATAAAGTGATATTTACATCTAGAAAGTACAAATATATTATAAATGTTTAAAATATGTTTAAAATATGTTTGAAATATGTTTTTCCGTTAACTAGCTGTCACACCTCTACGAACGACAACTCTCAGAAGTCGAAACTTGTGCGATCTAAGGACTAACGAAGTCTAACACTTCAAAGTGTGATTCCTAACACGGGTTGGACGATATCAAGTGAAAATCGAGTGTTTAGCCTGCGGCTAAAACTATAGACTCACACATCGGCCGATTGATTGAGTAAGCAAAGCACCCACGTCGAACCGCCCGGCTACCGACCGACCGATTATATTATCTAGAATAAACGGAGTTGAGTTCGCGGATAGAAAATAATAGGCTATATATTTACCAATAAAATTCAATTCGCATAAGAAATGTTAATCTTAGAAGCACAAACAATGTCTTTAACAGTTTTATAAGTAGAAAAGTGAAATTATCGAAATGGCTCAACCTTTCTATTTGTTAGTTATCAGTTGGTGACATTCCAAATATATTTTCCTAGTGTCTAATACAGACTCACTTCTTGCACTATTTTATTTTATCGCTATCGTTTTAGGCTGCATGCTATATTTAATAATGCTTACTTGGAAATTTTGCAATGGTACTTGTGAAAAAGCAATAAGTATTATTCTTTATTTAGTTGAGAATAACTACCTGCATACATGTATGTTTCAATGTTGGATTGGACAACCAATACCAAATCTTTTTATTCATTAAACTCTCCGACACGCTTTCCATACTCTGTTCGATTTTATCCGTTTGATATTATTTATACAGAATGCAAAATAATTGTATTTTTATCCAGTTCTGAGCTATGTTTGAAGCTGCAAGTTATTTCAGCTCATCGGTAACTTATTTTCAAATCAATAGCTAAATGAGTGAAAACTTTTCCCAACATTTGACAGCTACTATTGAACAATTTCTTTTTGTTTATTCGCCGCGTCGTCGGCGTCGCCTACTTGATCAAAGAATGCATTTTAAAGTCCACATGAAAAAATCAAAAGCTCTGTATTTTAAAGGTAACTCTAGCGAAACATCAACTGTGTTTACATTTTTGAAAAGGTAATTTTAAGCTCCTCAAAAAATAGTTTTCTATCAATAACTATTGATATCTCATTTTCACACCATTGAATTCTACGTAATAAAGTGTTTTGGAGATAATTCCATAGAAGCAACAAATTTTTGACAGGAAAAAAGTTACAGCAACTTTTCGAAAATGCACATATTCGAAAAACATGCTGTAATTTAAAAATGAAGATAGATATCGATATGAGGTGTCCACCAATGAGTTAGTCATGAAATTTGACCCGCAGACACAGCCATCAGTTTTCATCTAATTCAAAAACAGGAGTTTCCCTATAAAGTGGCCAGTTTGGCCCACTCTGTACAACCGAAATATTCCAGACTCGGCTGAACTTCACTTAACTCGGCAGTATTTTTAATTTTGTGAAGTGACCATTTTTCAAAGGATGAATTTTCTGTAAAAAACACAAAAAACCTTGGGAAAATTTGCAGTGAGATGTAATAATTTTATACGTTTTATATAAGGTTCACTTTGAGCAATATGTTTCCGAATTTTCACGTTGCCTTATAATAAATGACAGATGTGAACCCTATTATCTGAGATTAAGTGAATCTAATGCAGCATTTCATATTTCATAGTTTTTGAACAGACTTGAAACCTAAAATAAATCGTCGAAGGAAAGGAAGTTCCAAAAATCAGTTTTGTGAGAAGTTGGGACATTTTTTGACAAATTGTATTTGGAGGGAAGAAGAAAGCGATGAATTCTGACTTTTCTATCTTCAAAAATATACTCACTCATTCTTTTGCAGATTCAAGAACGTGATGGAATCTCCAAAGCCCGAAAAAGCATCCTCAGCGATGTATGAGATATTGTTAGACCTCAAATCCAAATGACGTAATCGGTGCAGTCCTTTCAATGCATCAGTTGGAATTGTGTGAATGTTGTTATCACCTAGGCGGAGATATTGGAGGTTCTCTGCGAAAAAAAGTTTTTATGAATATCATAGATCATTATTGCATCAGATTTTTTTTGAAAGTACTGTCACTTTCAATGTCATATGTTTTTGTAGCTCCATATCTCAATAAATATTTATTCTACTGTGTTGTGGTGTATACTGATCGAAAGAGAATTTTGTGCTCTATACATTGATGATGTTCATTTCCTTCCAAATTTAAATTTTTGCCTTTTTCAGCTAGATACTATATGACCTCCCAATAACCTCCGGTACTGACGAGGAGCTAGTACTCCGAATTCGACTCGGTGGTCATCTCGATTAAATGAAATTAATTTCAGCTTTTTATATACAGCAAGGAACTTGCAACGATTTTCCAAATGGAAGACGTTAAACACGTGCCCGATGTTATCATCTTAGCTGTTGGGTAAGTTGTTGGGATTCCGTCATCCCACATTTTATGAATCATTCGTCATTTTCAGGGCGAGTCATTCTTATTTTTCAATGTAAAAAATAAAAAAAAATTATTAGCGATGTTTTAAAAAAATTCTGACTACACCACTGGATTCGTGACGTTTTCAAATGGTCTATGTCAAAGTTATGAAGGAATGCATCCAATAATAAAAAAGTAATAAGTGAATAAATTTTGAGAAATATGCTGTTCAATCAACTCACCCTTCAATTTCAGAAGTGTCATCTAAGTTCTGACTACACCACTGGATTGAGGAGGTTTTGAAATATTTTGAAAATTTCAACGGAATCTGTTCATCAATGGAAAAATTGTAAGGGAGTAAAATTTGAAGAATTTGCCGTTTAAAGAAATTCTAGCAAAATTCTGACTACATCACTGCTGCCATTCCACGTTTACTTTTTTGTTCATCTGGCACCCCCAAGAAAGAATTACTATAATTATATGCCAGTGATACGTATACGCAACATGTGTATTTACCCCAAATTGTTTTACTTTATGATAAATTTATTTCACGAAATTTTTATTATTTATTATCAGAAGAATCGTGAACTACAAATCAATTAACAGGCTTAAGCTTATTGAAAGAGAAAAAGAAAAAAACACTCCTAAAGTGCTGCTTTGTTCCATACTGTTCATGAAAGAGGACAATGCCTTTTCACTGACAAGCAATTTTGGTGAAATTGGGGACACGTGTGAACCGTTGTATTCTTGCCACGTGCCACGTATAAGGGTGTCTGCAATATGCTGTGTAATGTCCGTTGTAGATAGTCCCAAAATGATTCGTAAGTGCATATAGATTGTAACGACAAGAAGCCACATTATCTGCTGCATAATTGCTCATATCTAATCCTTAAAAAAAAAGTCAATGGCAACATTCAATATGCCTCTGAATCTTTCCGTTGGAGAGAATATTTTTAAATGAATCACTAAAATACGAGAGAACTTATGGATTGATAGGGACTTTCTGCATTTTTTTCTTTCCTTGCACCTCAAACAGGTTGGTTTTTCATCTCCATCCAGGGTTTCTTTTTTCGTGAAAAAATCCAAGCATTGTGACAAACTCAATTGGTAATTTCTTTGTGTTATAGGAAAAGGCAAATCCCAAAAGGTTACTGGGTTACTGATGAGAATCCACAGTTTGTACAGTTCATAGTAGATTTTATTTGACCAACGATATTGTTTACAATCTTAGAGTTGTTCATATTCGAGTATCTCAGCCAGGACTCTTGCGCTTTTCCGCTGTCGCCCAATTTTTCGTCAATCTCCGTTAAGATCGGTTTAGGTTCCTTAGTAATTCCATTATCCTGGGCGTCTTGATGTGCAGATCCCGTGAATCGAGGGGCAAATCTTTGAATTTGACTTTTAAAGTAGGTAGTATTCATTACTCTATCAGATGAAATTTCTGACCACAATCCCTTGATAACTTCTGCGATTAAAGCACCTATCATAATAGAAATACTATTCCAGCAACCATCTCGTGTTTGATAAACATTGGATTATACTGTTCATGAAACAGCTGTTTCCAATATTTTTCAACCCATTGAACCCAAGATTTTTGAATGAAGAATGAATCTCTCATCTAATATTGTAACTGTTGATACTACGTTCGCCACTTCTGTCTTCTTGTGAATTATCACGGAATCGATGATTCACCCCTTCATTGGATCGGTAGGATAAGGAATTCGAAGCTAAACTGCCTAAAACTGAATTGGATATGGCAGATGTTTGAAATTCTAGAATTTCTCCATATTTCTCTGAATTTTCTGATGTAAACTTATGGGGAGTATCACAAGGAATATGGGAGGTTTTAGGAGAAAACAATTTCCCATCGTGACTAGAAATAAATATGATTTGGAAACAACGGGATGAAGGAAAATTTCATCCAGTGAATGTGACGATGGGATGGTGCCAAAAACAGAAGCTGAATTACCACGCTGTATAGTTAACCAAATTTTTTGGATCAGAAAGGTGATACATCTTTTTTCTTTAGTTTCTTCAGTCATCCTTCTGCCAATTTCATCAATAAAATTTAGAGATAAGGGCCCAAAAACACCGAAAGTTTCTACAGCCACAGGATAAAATATAAAGTTATTTACAAAATTTCGATATTACTGCTGTTCTGCTTTCTCACTGGTCATGGCAGCAGCACCAGCATTTTTTGACGTTTCAAGTAAATGAGATGGTCCGATGTGTCTGCAAATGTCAAATCTTGAACGACAGCTCTGCCACATTTTCAGGGAACAAGAATCATTCCATCAGGAAATATGCTGTTGCGTGAGCGCAATATTGGCTCTAAATGGATAAATGGAATGAGCAAGTAGGCTGCGACTAGTTTATCATTTATTTGTTCAGGAATTGTCATTTCGTGATTCACCTTCATCAAACTCAGTTTGTAATTCAAGATGAAACTAGATAATGGCTCAATTGTCAGTTGAAAAATATTGAAGAAATTACCGAAGTGAAAGAGAAGTAACTTGAATATTCAATTAAGGACACCCAAATCGTCCAGCTATATATAACAGCACAGTACATAAGTGTTTAATCGGACTGAAGCAGTATCCACGTATATTTCGAAGAATAATATACGAAGAAGAAATGGAAATAATCAGACCAATAATTTGAGGGTGGCCAGCTTAGATTTAAACTTACCTAGGGAGAATATTGAGCGATGTCTGCAAAAAAATAAATTGAAGGCATTTAAACCAAAATGTTTTCACACTCTGGAACCGGTTGATCAAGAAAAACAATTGGAATGTTGCTTATGGGCCCAGGGCGAGTATCTTAACGATAGACATTTTTTAAAAAATAGTTCATTCAGTGATGAAACTAGTTTCACAACAAATGAAGTGGTTTCATCACAAAATATTCGATATTGGGCCACTGAAAATCCTAACTGGGTGATTAACTGTAAAAGGCAGTATTCAGAAAAGGTATATGTTTGGCGTGGAATACTGAATGAGCGAATAATTGGACCATACTTATTTGACAGCAACATCAACGCGGCAAATTTCTCACAATTTTCAAGGAATGAATTGTCGGACGCAATAGAACCACTTCCCCTTGCAGAAACAAGAAATTTATATTTTCAGTCACATGGCTGTTCTGTTCATATTGCGGGAATTGTAGAGAGTATGCTGAATCAAAACTTCCCTAATCGTTGGATAGGACGGAGGCGTAGATTTTTTGAATGGCCACCTAGATCGCCTGACCTTACTATACTGGATTTTTTCCTATGGGGCTATGTCACACAATATGTCTGCAAATCACGAACAAGGCATCGAGCGGAACTGTGCCTAAGAGTTCACCAAGCTGCAATTACTTCGCAACAATTATGAAATGGAGGTTTGGTGGAGGCTACAAAAATTTGAATTGCACTCATTTCAGTTTCCACTTGTAATCATCTACGATCCTATTATGTGCATTGCTTGTGAATAAGAGATTGTTTTCCACTAGTTTGTAGCAATCCGAAATAAATGCAGGTGTTTTTTGATTTGAAATTACTGACAACGAAGTTTGTTTCATAATCGGATAATATGATTCAACATTCCATACATTTTCATGAATACAAGGATCTCAATTATATTTTGCTAAATATCGTTTCGAATTCAGAGATGTAGTCAAAATTCCATTAAACGACAATTTGTAGAATACATTTTGTAGAAATTCATGTTGAATATAGAACAAAAAATGGTATAATAAACCGAAACCGGTTGTAACAAATAATAAACTGGGTAGAAATTAGACAAAAGTATTTTTTTTTATTCTATATTCTATTGACGTTCAGTCACCCAGTACAAAAATAATAAATTGATGATCATCACTAAATGCAATATTCCCCAGGGTTTCTCAGAGTTCTATATTAGGTCTACTCTTATATATTATATGTAAATGATTTTTATAGCGATCAGTTCGTTATGTATGCTAATGACACATCTTTATTGGCAACTCAGGAAAATATCAAAGCTACAGTTAACAAAGCATCTGATGAAATAAAAAGAACCCAAAAGTGGTTCTCAGACGATGGTCCCTTGTTAAATGAAAGAAAAACTGTGCTTTTACGTTTTAATCATTCAAGAACCACTCCAGATCACAGTTTACTAGTAACGTCAATTGATGGACCAATTCAACAACAAGAGGAAACAACGTTTTTGGGTTTGAAGATAACACAAAATCTCAAATGGAACAAGCATATTGATACGATTTGTAAAAAATATCCTCAATATCTTATTGTATACAACAACTATATATCACTCTTATTATAAATATCACTCTTATTAATGTATTACCATGCATACTTCCATTGTAACATTTCCTATGGTATTATAGCTTGGGAAGCATCTTGTTTGCTCCAGAATACGCAAAATTCAAAAAAGAACCATAAGCTATATAGCAGGAGTAACTAGAAGGACAAGTTGCAAACGCGTCTTCTAAAATCTCAGAATATTGACTGTTACAAGGATATAACCAGTTTTCCTTCTCTTAATGTTAAAAAGAATTTTAATACAAGAAATTACCTACAGTTAAAAGTGCTATCTGAATCATGTCCCAGGCTTATGGCCATTAAATTGTACAATAAACTTCCAAATACAATAAAAAATCTGACTTTAAAACAGTATATCAAATCAAAGAGTTGCTCCTTTATAAATCATATTATTCTCTCAAAAAATATATGCATGATACTTTCACGTATAGTCAGTGGGCATACTTGAAGACTGGCTATAAATCAAATCATAAAAGAACTAAAAGACTGGCCTGAACGAATTGTTCTTTTAGATGATTTGATATGCATGATAACTTATGACCCTGTACATGTGTAACATTTTAGGAAAATTTTAATAACGATGCTGTTACATAAATAACAGATTATTTTCAGTTTTGACTATTATATATTATATCATATTATCTATGTAAACTGTATATTGTGCCTATAAGTTCACAGAGTTTATATTTTTAATTTTGTTTTTGTACACATACTAAATGTCATCTATAGATGATCCAACTGAATAAATATTATTTATATTATTGAAAGACCTGTGGATATTCCAGGATGTCTGTCAAAAATACATTGTGTTGAAATCCCATGATAAGCGACCACTCAATAGATGTCTGTTATATATCACTGTTTATATTCGTTTCATATCTAACTATAGTTTTTATATGGAAGAGGAATCAGGGAGTTGAGTTATAGGCATGACAAAGGAAGAGTATTGAAATATATATTTTTGGGACGTGAATTGTGTTTCAATTACTACTTTTCCAACAATTGCTTGCGAAATTATGAATTTGTTCCATAATTTAGCAGCTCACTGTATAGAGAGTCAGTTTAACCGTCCAAAGTATAAGAATGACTCGAATCACGATTTGAACCGAAATGATAAACTAGTGCAAAACAAATGACACTCCACTTGTTCACATTTTTTGCAATCATTCTGATTTTCACAAGGCAAATATATGGGTTCTGAAATCAAAAGTTTCTGGAAATGAAGTTTTCTAATAGAAATAGTCTACACTTAATCACGATAAAAGGTTTTCTTTGATATCAGATATTGCCGCGCCTCTGCATTCAAAGTGAAATATTGACGGTGACAAATCTTTTTTACCCAAAACAAATAAACACTTCCTTCAATTTTGTACATGTCACAATCCAATCACTCAGACACAAAGAAAGAGATGATTCAATAGTTTTCCTAGACATACCAACGGAAAGGGCTTTCCAATTTAATGCTCCAAATCGTCGACCTATTGATTTTATCTGCAGCAAAACTCGGTGTTCAAATTGTCACGAAAAACATTATCCAACATCACGTTTCAGATCCGACATAATTCCAGTGGATTTAACCTGGCCCGCTTACCCAGATTGAAAATCGATAATTCCAAGTTTGTCCGCGTTCAGTTTTCGATACATGATGCAAATATGAAAACGGCATTAAAACGTCGATCCAAACAGGGAGGATTCGATGATTCTGAGGCGGGTTTATTTTTGTATTACCTCAAAAAACATTGAGAGATGACAACGATAAAAACTTAACTCTAAGAAAGTCTAATTGAATAGGGGTTTCTTGATACACAAAGGTATATTCAAGTGTCCACTTTTCATCAACATGAAAAATGAGTATTTCACTCCAAAATTTCCAATAGAAGGGCGCTGTGTATATTTGACATACTCCCAGAAAATCAACAGGCAGAGACGTGATTGTTGGAATTGTTCATGATATTATTTTTATGTTAATATTTTCTTTCCCTGTATGAATAACTTTGTTCTCTGATTTGTTTTGTAACTATTGTATCGAGTTGTTCAATTGTTAAAAATATTAATGAAAAGTCTTTACGAGAAAAGTCAAAACCTATTTTTAAAACAATCGTTTTAGAAGAAAATCGTCCAAAAAACTACTGCTTGAAATCTCACCTTATACCCTTAATGAATATTTTCCTCCACTTTTGACTAATTATCTTCATAACTGTATGTTTACTACGTGGGCTGCTCATAAAACATCTCAGCATGTATCCATATATGAATATAAAAATCATGTGTAGAGTTGTAAAACATGTATAAATCTCAATTTATGTATATTAGTATTAGGATTTAGGTACTGAGATTTTTTACGTAGATGTAATCTAACTAATTGTTTGACCAAATCACATTGTATAGCTTTGTCTACAAGAATTATGCTCTTCTGACAATAAAGCATATCTTGATTGATTGATTGATTGATTATCAGTGGAGAAATCAGGATTATCTAATGATCAGGATGTTGTAACACTCAGATTATCAACATTTACGATTTTCTTATTCTGAAATATGGATTTCATGGAAAGGAAGAATTTAATCCGCAAGTGAGTTTCTAGAGTTGCTGATGGATTACGATCGGTTTTCAAAAGTAACCGTCGGTTTTTAACCCCGGCTCAGTAGAAAGTAATTGAAAACTGATTTGGTTCTCAAGCTACATGAAAATATAACTATTATAATTATATGAGATGGATACTTGATGAAAGTTCATGATAACACACAATCTTGATACATATTTTTCATTGAGCTTGTAACTGTACATCTTATTCTGCAAATTTTGGGTCTGAATATTAATATGGATTCATCAATCAACTCCAGAAATGAGTTACCAGTATTTGTAGTTCAACAAAGGATATCTAACTGTATAATCCAAAATTTGCATGATTTTCTGAATAAATTACAATTTCTATCTATAATTCAAAAAGTGATATGATTTTTTTAAGGTATTTTCAATCATAACATTAATTTTCTATGAAACATTATAATACTCTTATACTTTCCATCAGTGGTCTTCCAAAGGTTGTTCCTGGGGAAACTCAGCGAAAGTTACGCATAGTTCATAGTTACTTCCCCAAAAACAAAAAATGTCTGCCATCTGAATCACCCTAATCGAATATTTTCAAATGAAGCATTCATTAACCTACAAAACATTAGGAGAGAGAAACTAACAACTTTTACTTTTTATTTCAAGATGCCAGAGAATCAACCTTTCATCTTGATTCTAATGTTGTTTCGAAAGTAATTAGTGAGTTTTGATAAATACGGTCTTAATTATAGTCAAAGGAACAACGTAATATAAGCGGTTTATTACATAATGGTGACCTCAATGATCATTTTGTAGTTTTCAATGTTTGCCTGTCTTTTGAAACCAGTATTTACTATTCAAAAATTTACATGATGATTGATCGGGAATGACAAACGTAAGAATTGGAGTATTCACTAAGAATTGTTCCAGAAAAGGTGATAGAATATATTTTTTCATTCGAAAAAGACTGGAAAATTAGAGATTGGAATGTGTAAATTCCAATAAACTTCTAGAAACTTTAGGAAAACTATAATGATGAAAAATTGTAATTTTTCATTTCAAAAAAAGTAACCCATATATCGTCTCACAAAAGGATATAGGAGTTAAAAAAGATTTTGTTAAAAAATATCTAAGCAATGATGACTCTGAATGAAAATTCATGTTTCCGTTAAAATCAATTGTATAAAGAGTATCATGCGTATTCAAATCATACTGTTATTTCGTAAATGGTTTAAGAGATACAGGATGGTCGAATGAAAACGAAACAGAATCGTTATGAAAAACAGCGAGAGAAGATTGTTTTAAAGCCTTTGAGAAATTATGTTTGCACTAGTGTTTGAATTTATAAACTTGAAGCTTTGTTAAAAACTACATTGAATTTGTTAGGGTGAGTACTTCAGACTAACTATTTTATTTATCGAATATTCAAATGAGATTTTGCTTGAAAAATTCTTGCATATTACGAAACAATTCCGGATCCAGTCAACGGCAGCCGCCGATGGAAATAAATCAAGGGGTGACAAATCTAGTGACCGTGGGAAATGTTGATCTCGGTCAACCATACAATCAACTTTTTTTGGGTTCTTTAACCTTTCACAATCTGAAAACAATATAAAAATGGTAGTGAAGAATTGAAAAAAACTCCTGCGATATTTATTGAGAATGTTTGAAAATAAAAGAAACCAAATGTTCTCAATTCTGACGAGAGAGGCAGAGATAGTCATCTTTATAGTGAAAATGATACAATAAACTGTATTAATTAGTTTTTTTCTTAATTTTCATACGTTCCCAGCTCTATTTTTGATAAGCAAAATCATTAAATACAAGTAACTGATACGTAGAATATTTTCTTTTGTGAGGAATACTTTGAATTTACGCAGTAATTTATCGGGAAGAACTGAAAAGTTTGCCCGTTACATACCCATTTAAAGTTATCCATTATAATGTTTATAAGTTTTCAGATTATGCAAGGTAAAATAACTCGAGAAAGATCCATCAAAACTCTGATTTCCTGCTCAAAATAAGAATTTATTCGAATTGTAAATTTCTTACATCATAAATAATTGAATGGTGCCGTAAACAATGATTTCATTTTCATCATGATAGATACTGAATCCTTGAAAGAACCTCTTTTTAACATTTTTCTTTCAGAGAACATTGTGGAATAATCACAGTTTTCTCTTGTATTACTTTATTAAAATCAGTGAAACCGAAAAAGGAAAGTTATTTGTTACATATTTACAGAAATGATGGCATCCAACAAAACTGCTCAAACTCAAAACATGCAATATAATCTCTTTTATTTTTAGACATGGAGGAATTTCTTAGTAACTTGGGATTAAATGACCTGATTGACATTTTTGAAGGTAAAAAAATACATATACATAAATACATATATCATACATATATTGAATGCCTTCATTCTATACATAGAAAAATATCCTGATTGGAAAAAGAAAACCACAGAACGACGACGTTATTTTCTGCTACAATTAGGAGATGATCTCACTTGCGAGAATATAGAGAAGCGTGCTACGACACATCATAAGTCGTTTGTGAAATCTGCTTTGCGAGACTGTGGGATACCTGTTCTGAATGATATTACAGATCATGTGGCTGAAGTGGAAAACCAACTTAGAAAGCGTGGACGTTGTTATCAATGTCCGCGAAAATTAGACAAAAAAGTGAAAACAGTTTGTCATAAGTGTAGTAAGTTTGTATGTGATAACCATAGAGAAACGCATCGAACTACGATCTGTTACAATTGTCTATCTATGTAGTACTTATACATTTTTCGAGTGTTATTTCGATCTAGAGAAGTGTAATATTTCATTTGGCCAACGAAATGTATTTAAATTGAAATATTTCCATTTTGTGTTATTTACAATGTCAGAAATGTGTTGTTATGTAGTTACGTAATGAGGAATTGTAATCTAAATTCAACAGGGTGTTTTCTTCAATAACATTTCCATAATATATGTGTTCAAACGTGTACAATGACTAGGGGTCCCTGAGGTATCCCTCACGGGTATTTGCGTACATAATGAATGCACGGGAGTCTAAGGGTTAACGCCCCATTTATTCTGTAACAGAAATTATCACAATCTTGACTCCAACCGGCCAAGGGTCCTAATAATCAATGCCGCCAAAATGAAAAAAAATTAATGACATCTTTCTCTGAGAAGATGTATGTAACATATGAGATCGACAGAAGTTTCAATAATCAAATATCAAAATGAATGACCTGCAGAGAAAGATAGATGCCCGATCTTTTTTGGCTCGTCGATGTTGAACATTGTTTTTGCAAATGACCGCCTGGGGAGCGTGTTCATTTTTGAACGATCGCTTATAGGCTTCTTCTGGTTCTACGAAATTCAGGTTCTAGGACGTCAAGATCATGTGCAGTTGATATAGAGCGTTCTGGTTTATTTAGGATAAGTTCGGATTCATGAAGCCTCTGTTCTGGTTTTGACTGCGAAATGATACTAAAGTGACTTGAACCTTCCGAATCCTTCTTGCTCTCGAGGCTGAACTGTTAAGAACTGTTTCCATTGCTCATGCACATTCATGTGGAAAATTGTTTTGGCTATTAACTAAAATGTTTTTATTTATTTCATTTGAATAATTGATGATTGAGGTTGGATAAATGGACATGTTCAACAGTATTTTCTCGTCTTCATCTCTTTATATATACGAAAGGGGGCACAGTGCTTTCCTCAAAATGAGTTCTGGTTTAATCAAGTGTCCGAGAACTATTTTGAACTGTTTGAGATTTTTTGTTTGTATGCATCATGTCTTGCGCAGTTTCCAAACAGTTTCGGATGTTAGAACCAGAAAAAACCTATTGATGGTTTCTTTGTAAGAAGAGATGTCAACAAGAGATGTCAACACCTTCACTTTCAAAGTTATTATTTTCGGGACAGTCGAGTGGTTCAGCCTAGCACCATATATGTGACCTTGATGAGTCGGAAAAGATCTGTCTAGTGATGGATCAGACATTCATCAAGTAAACACATGTTCATCTTATTTTCAACTAACAAAACATTATGCAATGCTCTGTTCACAACAGGTAGTGATAACTAATATGTTTTGAATTTTTTTTCTCCATAGGTATGATTACTTCGATCCTCCAGAAAGGACCCAGGGTACAGCGGATTCAGAAACCGGATTTTTCAATGGCATTATTGGTATCGTATGGAGGAGGGTAATGTAAACCATAGATAATATATGTGTTAGAAATACACAAATGAATATTTTAGGAAGCGGATCTTTTTCTCGGTGATGTGGAAATTACTTACGAAAAGTCTAATTTTGTGGAATTTTCATTTATAACTTTAGCAGATAGTGGGGCGTTTGTCACACATGCTCCTAGTAAACTCAATGAAGCTCTGGCTCTTTTAAGGCCATTTCAGTGGAAAGTGAGTATGCATATAAATCCTTCGAAGTTTTGGATAATAAAACTCAATTAGACGTTGCCTTTACTGATTTTCCTAAAGCTTTTGATCAGGTTCATCATGATATTCTGATAGAAAACTTAGTAAATATGGAATATCAAGGAACTTTTTAGAACTAACGGAAAATTATCTTCAAAATCGGTTTTTCATTGTTAAACATAATGAAAAAAATTTCAGATAAATTTCCAGCTAGGTCAAGTGTGCCAAAAGGATCAAAGGTCCACCTCTGTTCATAATTTTCATCAATGATTTACCATCAAGTCTGAAATATCCGGACTGCCTTTTTTTTGCTGATGATTTGAAAGACTTCGAATCAGTCCGAACAATCTGAGAATGTACATATCTGAGATTTGAGTTTGAAGAACAAATTATACTTCAATCTTATTAAATATTCAGTCATCTCAATAACTCGCATAAAGGAGCCAATCATATTTAGGTATGAAAATGATGGTGTGGTTCTTGAAAGAAAAACTGATACCAGAGATCTTGGATTGAGGTATAATACACAATTTTCATTTGTTGATCATATAGGTACGAGATATTATGAAATCTGGTAGTCGGATGTTGGGTTTTGTAATCCGACAAACTTTTCATTCTCTAATATAGACATTATTAAATCACTTTATTTTTTGTTGGTAAGACCGAAATTGGAGTTTGCTTCCAATATTTGGTTTGCGGAGTACCAAACCTATATGAAAGAACTAGAGAACGAATTCTTGAGGTATTTATTTTTTGAGCGATATAACAAGTGGCTACACTATAACTCAAGAAGGTCTTTGGATCTACGATATGAATTTAAAATTCCCTAGAACAGCGACGCCAATTATCAGCAATGACATTCATGCACAAACTCTTAAATAACAACATTGTACCGCAACGAAAGCACCACTAATATCTTTACTAAAGTTAGTTAATCGTTTGAATATATCAATAGATCTTGACTGGACACTTTTCCAATCAGTATTCCGAAAAAAAAAATTTGAAACATATGTTAAATTTACCTATTTGAACAGTATTTCCCTCTAATGTTCTGGTACATATTTTACTATTTTTATACATCGATAAGTTTTTGAAATTACTATGGATCTTCATCAAGTAATAGCCGAATCAATCGGAAACATTCATAAGTATTCCAAGGATTTTATGAACTTAATTTTTTTCATACATGTAATTTGGCTGTTATAGTTGGTTTGGACAATAAATAAATAAATAAATATCTCTCTTCTAAATCAGAATGCTCTTACATCTGTGAAAGTTGGTAATAATAAATTAGACGTTCAACGAAATGTAATGTAATGTAAAAACACCTTTGTCTAATTATCACTAGTTGATTTTATTTATACGGCTGGGTTTGACCCCATTATCAGTTTCATACTTAATAATGGGGTCAAACCCGAAACCGATCGTAGGTATAAATAAAATCTACTAGTGGTAATTAGACAAAGGTGTTTTTATTCATTTCATTAAAGTGATCATGATTTACCACTAAACAAACAAGTCATCAATCACACATAATACTCATTTTACTCTTTTAATATGGCTGCTAACCTCTTGTCACTTGTCTGCTCTCTGTACTAAACTCAGAATTTATTTGAAGTTTCTAGCAAATTTATGTATGCCTTTTTACACGTTTTTCATCCGTTTCAAACCGAACAGTACATCTCACGGTAGATTCATTTCGATTCCAGCTAAAAACGTGGATGAAAAATAGCCTGTTGTTTCATCGACTGCGTGCAGTAAGTTGGGAGTAATATCGAAACCAGCTCATTCCAATCTGATTTTCGGAAAATAATAAGAATATATACTGACTAATCTTTCCATTATGTCTTGTTATCATTCCGTCTGACTTTGGATAAATCCCCTACTGGAAATTTCATCTAATCGAAATCAATTTCTGATGACAGTACATGTTTGGCATACACGTTACTGAAAAAAGCATCTACTGCTTCCACAACTCTTGATACAATTGCGGAGATAATCCACTAACACTCTCATGAATCATTTGTTATTCATTGTCAGTTCCGAACAAATATTCCATTTTATCTAATTTTTTGCTGAGGGGCCTTTCTTTCAGCCTACAATCATTTTGATGCTTTCCTATTTAACTACTAAGGAGTTTCATTTGAAAATCTTCAATTCCTGGATAAACTTCT
>WOGO01001970.1:0-16770 GCA_015342085.1 Leptinotarsa defecta | reverse complement strand
CTGTGTTCGAAAATGCTCGGCGTGAAGTATCGACTAAGCTCTTCATATGTTAAGAAGTTGAAGGCAACCATTTCGAGCATCTTCAGCCATTTTGTAGTAATTGAAGATATTGACTTCATATTCCAGGGTTTTGAAGTATTCGTCAGGAGCTTCAAAATGATGTGTCACAGGACCACCCTTTCCATTTAATTTTTTTTCACAGATCGCGCCTAGTCGCCATCTTGAAAGTTTCATCTGTCAGTTTCACTACAAAATAAAGTATTCATGCATTAATTTTATCACCTCAAGTATTAATTTTTTGAGTTGACCCGTTCAAAAAATAAAAGGGGGACATTAAAGAAATGCACTGTATACTTGCACAAGAACCTGAAGGTGTGATCATCCATCTGTGAGCAAACAGCTATCTGCTTTCGAAAACACATTGTTTTCACCAGAACAAAAATGCTGATGCATAAGCATCATCAAGAGGTGACAGAAACTACTTCTTTCTTTTTAGTCGACCCCATATCATTTAGATTTTTCAGTCTCCTGTTGATGATGCTGACTTGGTTAGCAAAATGCAGTCCTCGAAAGATAGAGCATTTTTGTTCTGGTAGGGAGAAAGTGTTTTCAATAGATTCATTTCAATTATGTTATAGAAATGGCCGATACTTGATGAAAATCTATAACGTATTCAATAAACACTTTATAGTGAGATTTTTACTATTGTATATAGAAACACGTGTTGCGTTTTTGAAAAACTGTTTAGTGAGAATCTCACAATGAAATATTTCTTGAATATGATTCATTTCACGCCAGAAGTTCTGAATTCCATTTAAAAAGCTATCTTATCTTAAAATTTTCCAGTTCTTTCCTCTCGGGATTAGGACTATATAAGACAGATAGAAGATGACCTCCTGGTATGTGGAATACGTGTGGTTCAAATGGTATCAAAGGAAGTACTGCTTTGAATTTCACGTAAATCAGTGAATCATGGATGTAAATCAAATATTTTTCAGTGATCATAGCCTGTTTCAGAATTTTTTTATTAAAATAGATTGTTTAAAAGTGAAATGAACTTCTGAACTGATTCACAAATTCATAAATATATCCAGTATTTCATTTGAAATTTTGAAGTTGGGAAATATTCTGTAAAGCCAAACCATTTGAACTATCAAAATTCTACATTGATATCTGGAGAAGCAAAAAAATTATAGGGATGAGCCTTGAGAGGTTTCAGGCGGCATGGTTCGGAGCTCATTAATTTTCAAATATTCTTTGATTTGAGAAATTGTTTCCATCGTAATACTAGTAATACTAGTAATACAGAAATACTAGATTCCCATCTTGAATGGGATTCTCATATTTAGTATATTTGTAATAAGTTGCCTTGCATACTTTTTAAATAAAAATTTTTGGTAAAAATATTGACGAACTCTAACCTCACAATTCTGTACCATGCACTTGTAGCGAGTGATCTGAGCTACGGAATCGTTGGGGAGAAACCTACCATACGCACCTTCACCCTCTTGAGGTGCTCCAAAAAAGGTTCCTGAAAATAATATTGTCCAAACCGCCTTATTATTGAACTGAAACTCTGTTCAACGAAGTATAAGTTTTTGATATTCACCAAGCTCTTTTATTATAATATCTTCATCCATTACCATAAGGACAGAAATTTCGCTCTGCCACCGCACTCATAAAACACAAAAATCTTTTTTCCAACACTCATATATTTACCTGGCTTCGAAACTATATAACACTATTCCTGAGGAGATTCGTACTTTCTGAATCACTCATTTGTTTACAAAAAATTAGACTATTCATTTTTTGTCAACCTAGGATAGTAGTCTCCGATTTTGTTGACAGAAGAAATACTTGAACATAATTACTTTCATTTCAATTAGGAAAATGCACACTACATCGGTTTGTTCAAATTATATATATATTGTATTGTGTTCCAATTATGTGTTATATATCATATTGTGTTCCACACCGTGGGGTAAGTGATTATTGGGTCCGAGAATCATGTGCCCTGAGCAAGCGCAGTGAGCCAAGAATGACAGCTTCCTGCATCTATGCGGCTAAGAAGTCTGCCTTAGTGCGGCAAGTCGGTATGATTTTGAGATTCGAGAGTAGAGAGGGCATCATTCCACCAAGGACTCCAATAATCAAAACAACTATCTTGACAGAGTGATCCGGATAGAGTCTGCGGAGGTCCAAGAGAAAATCTCGATATTTTATCCGTTTTCCCCCTCTTTTCTGACGATATTTGTCCCACCAGGAACTGAAAACTCCACGACAAATATCGTTTTGCTCTGATGGTCGAGAAGGACTACATCAGGCGTATTAGCTTGTGTGAGCTTGAGTGTGGGGAACGAATAGTTCCAATAGATTCTGCACTTCTCGTTCCCCACAACGGATTCAATATAGGGCAATATAGGGCAACACCAGTGTCTCGTCCATACCGTAACACTGCCGTAGATGGTGCCGCGTTATGTTGATGGAAATAGGCCGAGACCACGTATACTGGGCATGCTAATAGCAAGTGCCTTAGGGTCCCATGCGAGTCGCAATAGGCCCTGCACCTTCTGTCAGGAGTATTCGTATATATAAAATGCTCGTCAATAACTTATAACACGAATTCAAGCACGTTGTCGGTCTGTAATTCTTAGGAATCGACAAATCTCCGCTTTTAGGAATGAGAACGGTCCGCCCCTCAACAAACCAATCCAAAATTGGCTGCTCTTCGTCCAGCCATGAGTTGAAAACTCTGGCCAGATGGCGGTGGGTGCTTGGTAGTTTTTTCCACCAATAAGTGTTCAGCCCATCCGGGCCTGGAGCAGCAAAATTCTTGGAACCCACAAGGGCTCTTCGAACGTCATCCGGGGTTATCTGGTTAAGCAATTCATTGAGCTCAGGCTGTTGAAGCTCTCTGTTGAAAGCTTTGAACTGCGCTA
Organism: Leptinotarsa defecta; assembly: GCA_015342085.1. Lineage (NCBI taxonomy): Eukaryota > Metazoa > Arthropoda > Insecta > Coleoptera > Chrysomelidae > Leptinotarsa > Leptinotarsa defecta. Next base: position 13,831 of record WOGO01001970.1, on the reverse strand, counting down.
GGGCTAGAGTGTCTAAATTGAGTATCTGCGGAGGTTTCTCGCGTAACCTAAGGTTACGCGGCATCAGGGAGAGAATGGTGTTCTCCTTCCCGGGTGCGTCTGGGCTGCTAATTTGGTTTTGCACCAGTTGCTCAGAAGAGTGGTGGCGCAACTCACCAAAGGCCAAGGGTGTTAGTGGTCATCCCTGATTATTTATTGTTATCATTATTATTCAATCATAACTACAATTCCATAATAGTAGGCACTAAATTCTCAGAAATAGTATTTCATTAAAACGAAAACATTGTTGTCAAGGTTATGATTCTATATATTTCATCATCATTTCTTCTCATTCAACTATAGTGATTTACTGAAGTATATCATTATATTCGTACCCAACTTCAGTATTTTTTACCGTAATAGAGTTCTTCCTTACCAGAGAATATTTCACAAATACTGCAGAAGTAAAAGTCACCATATGATTCAACTGCTGTGTTGCAATGTTTCAGCCTGTACTGATGCTGTACAAATGATTTTAGGTCTCAACAAGATGTGTAAAGAAATATTCCTAAAGACACTCGGGCTACCCAAGAAGCATTCATTGAACCAAGAGTGACTGGGAGACTAATCTATAAATGCAATGACATACTGAAAAAATTGGCGAGATGGAATATTGCGTGCCTGGATATTCAACAAGAATTGCAGATAACGAAAAAGCTGATCGGTGTGCTATCTCCTGTTCGAGTGGATCAATAAGAAACAATATGAAGCGATCCTTCAAAGAAAGAAATATTATAACGCAGTGGGCCTCGGCTCAGTATAATTAAGGGGATCCCCATTGGACTTTGATCAATGCAATGCAAAAAGGAACAGAGTCAGGTCATCATGTTTTATGAAAATGTGAGGCACTGGATTACAGGGATGAGCAAGCTGATAAAAATTTTGGATTATATTCAGGAGAGTATGTCAAAATAAACAAAAGAGTGTATATAATAGTTCAGAACATACGACTGAGGAAATGCTTGTTATTAAACCATGGGAGAAAAATTCATAAATATCCAGGAGGATGCAAAGAAAAAAAACACAAGGCCCCTTAGTAGTGAAAAAACAGACGATAATTTTTGGCCAATTCATCTTTCTGGACAATGAAAACCAACAATCTCTTTCTGATGGAAGTTTACATCCATCAAAGTTTCAGCAAGATATTTTTCCATGTTCCTATAAAATATCGTTTGTGCGGGAGACTTACAAAAGAAAAGTATTTCAAATTTCATTCATTTCAAAGAATCATGACCTTTTCACCTATAGTTCAGGCCAGTCTTCTTTTACCCACACAGTATGTTTATGGACTGACACCCATCATGAGACAACTACTCTTCTGGCTAATACCACGAAGAGCGTTGCAAATGTATCAGGAACTGAACTGAATATTGATGTCGGCAGTCGTTTTGTCAAATACATCAGAACTAATTTCTTTTACTTCAAAATTCTGTAGACTAGAACATACTCCTTAAACTTTCTTCAGAAAAAATCAATAGAAAGCTATGTTTCTCTTCACCCTCACCAATTGAATTTTGTATCCAGTTATTATTGCCGATTAGCAATATTTTGTTGTCCGAACGTTTCTCAATATTCTTCTTTGTAATTTATTATGATCATATGAAATTTGAAGACTTGTTATCCTGAATTATTTTTATTAACCGTTTTTTAATATGATCCACCTTGGGTTGGTTTGGAAAACTTTCACATTCAAAAATTTTTCTGTGCTAGTCCTTAAATCCTCTGCTACTTTCCAAGTAGTAATAATATCAAATTCATTAATATTCAATTAATTTATAAAGTACATTCAATAATATGTGAGGATAATTTAATTATCAGTACACTTCCAATTATTGAAGATACTAATGAAAGTGACAAATATACCTAATACTAGATAAAATAAAAGGGAGAGCAATATTTTGAAATATAAAGCTGAGGAGTTGAAGCACGAACCAAGAAGTTGGACAAAGAAACGTCAATTTTCAAACACTATTCAAATCAGTACTAGTATAGTGAAGTAACGGGTGACACAAAAGCCTAAGTAATTGAAGCAATTAACGAATCCAAAAGTGAAGTTGAGAATTTTGGACTGCATTCAAATAGGGAAGAGGTGAAATTAATGTAAGTGAGTAGAAATCGAGATGTAAAGGAAAGGTACCTCAAAAATTCCAAATCCAACAATTTGGGAGTGATGAAGGTAACTGATCAAAACAGAATTCTGAAGGGAGCCGCTCCTTGAAAATAATAAGTTTAAAAATATACAAAATGGTATGGAAACAGATATATTAAACAACTATGCGGCTTGTCACTGTATATGCGAAGGAAACGAAATAACAGTGAACATCATGAGAAGTCCATTAACGAAGATGATGAAGTAACAAGGTAGAGAGGAAGGTAGAAGGAGTAAAGAGAAGCAAAGAATAATGAACTGCTCTACCTTCAACTATTCACGGTCCTAAACTCCTCCTGGAACTAGCAAAACACTGGCTATCAAAATATGGATACTGAGAGAATTTTTGACAATCACAACTAACATTTCTAAATCACCTAATTCATTGCCGAGCTGAAAAATTCTGAAATGCATTTTAGGAAACAAACTCATAATAATTTCTTGGAATTCAAATTTGAAAAGAGACAAAAATGATCCATCGCGTGGATAAAATAACGCCATTTAAAACACCATCACGTCGGGGGACTCAGCTCGAAGCATTTTCGCCTAGGGAGAAGTTATTGGTCCCCAGCCCGGCACCTCCACAAATATAGACGTGCAGTTATCCCGAATATTTGTCAAATTCTCTTTCACATCATCCCACGAAATAAAACCGTCATATAGTCTCGTTCGCAGCAATAATATCCCCGATAATACTTTTATTTCTTTATCGGACCTCTTTTATCGAGAAGAATTTTCAGCGGAACTCTCTCTCAATGCTGTATTTGAAATAAGATCTCCGGTGCTGCGATATTTTCGAGATTATTCGTGCAGTAGAGCGAATCAAGGAAGGTTGTTCAGAGACGTCGCAAGATAACTTGGAGATTAAATATAATGCCCAAGATATATAAAAATTCTTCTTTCCAAACCGTATAAATACATCAGAAAGGAGTTTCGTGATATATCTGAGTGTAAGTACTGAAAAATATTTTTTCAACTTCTTCCGATATTTTATTGGGATATTGGAGAAAAACGAAATCGAGTTCAGTTACGAGGGCATCGAAACGTCACTGAGAAAAACTATGAATAGGGGAAACCTGGGTAAAGTAGATATCCCGGGCAGAGCGAATATTGCGTATAACTCCTAAATAGTTCGTTGGCCGGCCGCCGTGTTGTCATAGAATGGTCGCTAGTTGCCGCTCCGTGCGCGGTGAACACGATGGGTCAAGTTCGCATCGCGCTGCGCGGGACAGAGTGTGTTTTTGGAAAAATAATATTAATTCATTCGTTTATAACTATTATACTATTTGCGACATGTTCTTTTTTTATGAGTAGGATTTGACTCATGATTATATAGAGCATCTAAACAACGAGTTCAGATGCTCTAGTATTTTAGTAATTTGGAATAACCTCAAAAATGTACTTGAAGGGCAAAGTGGATACCGTATTCACTTTGCCCGGTCATGAAAAGTTATACAGTTTCATGAAATTATGTACTTTATTGCGTTTTTTTCCATTGCAGATGGTCCATAAATATAAACATAGACAACACAAGGATCCTGGGAAAAAGAAAACATGTAGGGCCGCTATAAATTTATTTGTGTTTGGCGGGAGAGTCGATTGAAGGAACAACAAAAAAATACAGGTTAGCTTATGCTACACTATATCGACATGTCAAAAGTGGAATTGCTTCTTCACAATTAGGCCAGTTTCATCCTATATTCACAACTGTCATTAGATGGTAGCTTCCTTCCACTTTTTTTAATTTTTTTCTAGAAAGAAGATGTATCCAAGACTTCTTGATGGAAGTCCGCCAGGGACTCAGGAAACGTGTACTCCCAATGGTCGGTGTCTTTGAATTGGATTCATTTTTTCGTAGATCAAGTGAGGCCAATCACAGACGAAAAGTTCCTGTTAACACTAGACTACCACGAAAGTCACAAATTTCATCCTGCACTTGAGTATGCAACCAAGAAAAATGTGGTGATATTATCGTTAGGAAAATGCAACCGATGGATGTTGTTGTAGATGGCCCGCTGAAAACGTATTTTGAAAGGAAGATCAACATGTTTCAAAAATCTCACTCCGGCCGCATCATTAACCATTACGATGTAACTAGATTGCTAGCACCAGCTTTTCTCAAAACTGCGGTAGCCATCAACGCAATGCATGGATTTAAACGTCCCGGAGTTTGGCCTGTAAACAAGTATGATTTTGGTGATCACCATTTTGCACCAGCCAATGTACTTGTAGGCACATTCAATTTGGATACTCAGTCAGAAACTTTGCCCCCACCGGAAAGTACTAATTTGCCCGATTCCATCATCCAGGCGTCATCTTCAAATGAATCTTACGAATCTCAGAAGAATATTTTTTTGAAATGTTCCTTTAATTTTCAATCTCTATTCATGAATTCAATTTCTTTGTTTGTAATAACTACATAATAGCATTGTAGAAAAAAAAAATGTTTTTTTATATGTTCCTTCAATTTTCGAAATTTTTTTTATTTTTCATCTCCAATTCCATGACAAATAATATTGTTGTTCGCTTTGCCCTAGTACTGAATCCACTTTACCCGGGGTGCTGGGCAAAGTGGATATTCATGCCATTTCTGAAAACTGGCCTTATATCTAATAGTTCAAACAATATCGATAACAAATGTTATTACATTTTGTAAGTTCATTGAATGAAGACTCAATATAAATATTTGTTTCATTGTCCCCAGTTATAACTAAACGACAATGATCAAGAAAATCTTAAGGTATTCACGTTGCCCGCGTTTCCCCTACATAAATATGATATAACTGACCGATAATTGACGAAAATCCATCGAAACATATTCAAAAAACACACCTCAATATGAGATTTCCACAGTATTGTAACTCCCGAAGTTCCTTTTTACGAGGGTAGTCTCAAATCTTTCCGAACTCAACATGAAGATAGTAGCAATCGTAAATAGAAGCCAGCAAATTTTGTTGTTCATCTGTTGACAGTTAGTCACCAACGTTTCAGCCATTTTAGACATGCAGTTGTTATGAACAGTTGTTTGAGTGAGTTGACGTATTTTCATGAAAATGGACAAAATGGAGTATTGAACTGTCATTGAATATTTGTTTTTGAAAGGCAATAGGCCTACACAAATCAAAGATGAGTTGGATTCTGTGAACGGGACTCTACACCATCCTTAATCACAGTGAAATTTTGGGGATTTGAATTTAAGCGTGGCAGTAGGAGCTTGATCATTCGGGACATCTAAAAACTGCAACTACTGACGAAAACAACCCTAATGTTGACCGCCGAATTACAGTGAAAGAGATAGCAGAGGTTATGAACATCTCCAAAGAACGTGTTTGTCACATAGTAAGTCAACATTGATGCATGAGAAAGCTGTCCGGGCTTTGGGTATCGCATTTGCTCACGTTAGACCAATAACGTGTTCGAGACAATATTTCCAACGCTCTGTTAGCGCAGTTGACCGAGTTATGTCGCCGATCAATTACTGTAGATGAAACTTGAATACAGTGAACTGCAAAGTGGGAACCGGCTCCAAAAAGGCAAACACTGTTTATTCGGCTGGGTAAGTATTGGCGACTATTCCATTACTCGGCAGGCTGAAGGCTGAAGACAGGTTGTTATAAAACAACCACATTTGCAGAAAAATAAATTCTTCTTTCACCAAGACAACGCGCCGTCTCACACCTCAGTGGTTGCTCAAAATATCATCGACAAAATCTTCCAAATAACTATTCGAATTCAAATGATCATATTAGAGGAAATCGTCCTCGTTGTTTCTGGAAGTAGGTCCACTTTTCTCCCAGAAACGAAATAATGTAATATCAAACTACTCTATCGACATCTAGTCGCTATTGAACGCTGAAACACAAAGTATGTACTGTGCTGTTTCATCATTTTCCAGACAGAGGCGACACACACTGTCCGACAGTCCGAGTCTCTGCATATGATGATTCAGATGACAATGACAATGAGTGAGAAGGCCTGTTAGACATCGTAGTTCATCCCTACTGTAGTTCAACAACTGTTTGGTGTCAAGTTTTGAAAGGTAAATAACCGCCTTGTAGTGGGCCAGTCCTGAAAGATTCTGTCAGAAGTCCATAAATCTCATTGCAGACTAGGTGTCCAATATTTGTTTGGCAAAGCCTAAAGCGATGCCAGTGACAGCTTCTGGTCCGATGAAGCTGCTTGCAGCACCCTTCAGTCAGCAACCAGTATGCCCAGGAATCCAGACCATAGACAATCAACATAGTCTTGCTATCAAGGACAGTTGTTTTTGGCAATTTGCTACCAATTTAGACGTTGCTTGGTAGGAGCCAGGAGCTTCCAACGCCGCTTGACGGTCCAAAAATTTTTTTATTGACTCATGTATGAGGATGAATTTTCCCAATGTCTCCGCACACAATTCAACTGCGTAAATTTTTGCTTTAAATACAGTCACATAGATTCCTAAGCAGGTTGATATATCTGTCCTGGGTCTGCGACTGAAAACACCTGCACCAGAACCTGATGGTGTTTTTGATCCATCTGTAAACCAACATCTATCTGCTCTTGATAATTCCTTCTCTCAGAGGATCCAGTCCTCTATACCCGGGAACAGTAGTTTAAAAGGCAGTTTGTATTTGAAAGTTGGATGCATGAAATCAAAGGTCATTTTCAGAATGCTGTGACTGCCAGTGTCAACCGACAGTCCAAGTGAGCGTTCCAGGTGCCTATTTTATCAAGGACAATGCCAAGGTATTCCACCTACGTTCCAAATGAAATGAACTCACCATAGAACGAGAGTGGCGTTAAATCCTCCAATTTTCTCCTCCTGGTAGAGGGGATTATCACAGTTTTGCTGGGTTTGACTGGCATTTGGTCCCTCAGGCACCAACTGTGAACAACGTCCATCGTGCTTTGAAGGATATTACAACGACGTGGACCTTGCCAAGGTGATAATGTCATCTTGGCAAGGTCTATGTCAGCCTCGCCTTGATGAGTCCTAGTTGCAATTCTGTTTATCAGCATGGCATAGATCCAGCCAGTTCAATGCAAAGTCTGTCGATTTGCTGGTTTGATAAGCATACTGGTGGTTATTCAGGGGGCGGGGATGCATACAATGCCACCTTCCTGATGGGTCCATCAAGTATCTTCTCAATTCCTTTCAACAGGAAGGATGTGAGGCTGATAGGTCGTACCAATTTAGGGTGTGGGTGTTTCCGATCCACTTTAGATATACTATATACCACCAACTGGGTGGTATATAATTTCACTCCAGACGGGCTCCACAGACTAGCTCTGATTTTATGAGAAAAGGTAAAATTGTTTTCAGTCCCTTTTCAAGAAGAGATAGAAATATACCATCCTCTCTAGGAGATTAGAGGGGTCGAAACGACTTGATAGCCCATTCAAATGCCGGTGCTGTGATAACCTTCTTGACGATTTTCCAATCGCTCTTTTTTTGGCGTTTAGCTCCCTCGAAGATGAGAGGTATGTTGTTATTAAGAGTCAGATTTCCAGGAAAGCTCTAACATATCTTTACTAGAGGTCGTGAATGTTCCATCGGGTCGTTCAATCCACCCAATTTCAGCAGTTGGCTCTCTAGAAAGAAATCTTTCACTTACCTGTTGACCAGACTGATAGTTTCACATGAGTTTAGATAAAAACTAATTGAAGATTTGAATATCGTTAAAGAAAATTTTCAACAAATGCAGTAAATGGACATACAATAAATTATTTATCAACTTCCACATTGATGACAATATTACATGTGCAATTATTGAGTTGGTGAAATTAATTTTCATGATGTTCAAAAATTTTCAATTAGTTTTTACCTACACTCAAATGAAATTGAATTATCCATCATTAGGTAGGCATGGATGAAGTGAAAACGCATTGTATAGCGAAACACATGTGCGGTTTATTACTGTTCAATGTTACTTGAGTATGGACTTGCAGAACAATAATTTTGTAAACTGAGAACTTGAAACTATCAGTCGATATAGTGAAACCTTTTTTCAAATATTCAACCTATCTTTCTGAAAGCGATTTCCTACAGGTGCAGAAGCCTAATGACAGTCCCTTAGTTTTTTTCGCTACTGTTCACATCATATAGAAATATAAAAAAACCACTCGAAGCCAGGACTCCTGGTGCATTCGGTGTAATCCTTCCTGCGACTCGACAACTGTGTCGGCGCAGGACAGAAATCGATTTCAGTCTGAAATATAGGCGAACCAGCGGTTTTCAGTGTTTCCTTTCAGTCTTGCCAACGATTATCGCGAGTTTTGGATTGTTTGTCAACATCTTAGGAAGATGGTGAGTAAACATTTATTTCATAACATCAAGTTTCGGAGTGGTGGTTGAGTAGTTTGTCGATTGGTGGCAGAAACTATTGATGCTTGAAAAAAGGTTGGAAAATTGGCCTTGTTATTGCTCCTCTACTTATGAGGGTTCTTTGCCTTGAGAATATAGGATTTAGTTTAAATATTGTGTCTAATATCGAGCTTCCATTAGAAGTTTGAGATGTAAAAGTGGAGTTATAATTTAATGTATCATGTGAATGTTTCAAACACCAGTGAATTGAGATTTTCTGAAATATTCTCCAACATTCAGTATACCTTTTACAAATGTGGCATGCCAAAATTGAATTTATTTTATATAACTTTTCCATATTTGGATTCCATCAGAATAATGTCAAAAAGTTGGTCTATTCAATTTCTTATTAATGGAAAAACACATTTTGTTAGTTATGAAAATTTTCGATTTTTATTATCGACTAATAATTCATCCACGATCTTTCATTCTGCAACTTGGACAAATACAAAAAAACTTGATTTTTTTTTTCGAATAGAACCCTGAATTTTTCCATATCAAGATGGGACTTCAATTCATATTTTTTCTTCAAAATACGGAGCTGTTCAGTTATATACAGTGCATTTCTTTAATATCCCCCCCTTTTATTTTTTCAATGCGTCAACTCAAAAAATTAAAATTTGAAATAATGAAATAAATGCATGAATACTTTATTTAAAAGTGAAATTGTCAGATGAAACTTTCAAGATGGCGACTGAGCGACATCTGGGAAAAAAAATTAATGGAAAGGGGGGTCTTGTGATATGTGATATGTTTTTGAAGCTCATGAGAAATGCTTCACAACCCTAGAATATAATGTCAATATCTTCAACTGCTACAAAATGGCGGAACTTTCAATCATTGCCTGAATACATTGACCTTTAACTACATAATATGAGGTAATAAGCTCAAGGTCCTTTCGGAATATGCTCGAAATAGTTGCCTTGAATTCCTTGACATATGAACAGCCTATCCTATATTTCACGCCGAACATTTTCGAACACATTTACGTCAATATCTCTACAAATTTTATTATTCTTTGCCGTACATCCAATATAGAAGCAGGTTCAGTTTCGTACACCTTTTACTTCGAATAGCCCAATAAAAAAAGGCCAAAGGTGTCAAATCTGGCGAGCGAGCTGGCCATTCTGTAGGACCTCGACGGCCAATCCAATGACCGGGAAAAGTAGTAGGCAAATAGTTTATTATTTGTCTGGAGTAATGTGGTGGTGTTCTATCTTGTTGGAATACAATATCCATATAGGATTCATTACGATTCGCTTCGACAATTTCAGTAATGAGAGGGTCAACAGTAGTTTCCAGCATATTCAAATACAGTTGTCCTGTTAAATTTCGGTCCTACAATATGGTTTCCCAATATTCCTGCCTAAACGTTAATTTTTTCTGGATACTGGCTATGTGTTTCACGGAAAACGTGAGGGTTGGTGTCACTCCAATGACGGCAATTTTGTCTGTGAACATTGCCGTTTAAATAAATGTACATTCGTCACTGAAATAAATATTGTGGAGTTAGTTAGGATACCTTGTAATGGTTTCCGTCATGATTTCGCAGAATTCTGTTCCTCGATCAGATTAATTTTAAGTTAATTGGTGTACTATTTTAATTTTATATGGATGATACCTATTTCTCTTCCAAAAGTCTCCACAAATTAGAAGGAAATACCTCACAAACATTCGCGACGGAATAAGTAGACTGTTCAGGATTTACTACCATCTCACTAATTATTTGCACTTGCTCTTCTTCTGGAATGGACGGATGACCTGGGGGCTTCAACCGGTAGTTGTCAATTTGGATACAAGTTTCCTCAAATATTTTCTACAGAGGAGACGATTCGGAAAACGTTCTTTAAAAATCCTTTCGGTCTCGTGAAAGTTGCGCGTCGCACCGTAAATAAAAATCACTTCAATTCAATTTAATTTCCAAACCATTTTAGAGATTGTTGACGTGGTGCCTTCCTACTAGTGAAACCTAAAACTAAATGAGAATATTCTAACTGAACAATGAAGTTCATTGTCGTACTGACATTTTTTGACGTTTTTATAAACAAAAATCAACTCAAAAAACCTCATTGGGTTGTTGGAATTGCCATATTGCAGATAAAAGGAATATTTCTAGAAATATCGATATTAATGTGTTTGTCTTCAGAAAATTATCAAATGTTCCGCAATTTTGCAGTAGGTGAAGATATAACTTCAGTTGTGTGAGTTGTGAAGTATTCGTCAGCAGCTTCAAAATGATGTGTCACAAGACCCCCCTTTTTATTCAAGTTTTACTAGATGGCGCTTAGTCGCCATATTGGAAGTTTCATCTGTCAGTTTCACTTCAAAATGAAGTATTCATGCATTTATTCCATTATCCCAAATTTTAATTTTTTGAGTTTATCCATTCAAAAAATGAAAGGGGGGTGGTATTAAATAAATGCACTGTATATAGCGATCCGGGAGTTATAAGATAATAGTTTCGAAAACTATATTATTTTCAACATCAAAATTCTCCAGCAAAAATTTTGGTTACGAATTTGAAAGTGAAATAAATTCGAGAAAAGTCGATGGATTTTCCGGTAGTATACTCTTTCGTGCGAAAATGTGGGATTATCATTTTTTCAAGAGACTATAACCCATATAACTTGTTATACCACGCTTCTATAGCGTACCCTGTATATCGGAAAATATTCCGATGTATGAAACTTTCATGTAAAACTTCTTCGATTACTTCACTACTTCATTACAAACTTCTAATGGAGTGACTCACAATTTTATAATAATAATTTCTTATATATCATATTTTAATTTCGTTTATATTGAAAGGGGTTATATTTTTAAGAGTAACAAATTTTTGAGGAAGAAAGTTTTTTGCTTTCTACTACTCCATCTGATACATTTTTTGTATCAAGATGGAGCAGTAGAAAGTGGTAGAAAGCTTTTCTTTAATGTCGTTATTTCGTTACAGCTGAAATCAGCAGTTTTTTCAATAGTTCAGGATGTTTAGGAGAAAAAAATCAAGGAATTTTGTGAACCTCAATGACCTCTTCGTGAATTCGAATAAATTTTTGTGGACCCCAGTAGTTTTTTTTCAAATTTGAGGATACGATTTCTAATCATCTAAAAGAACAATTCGTTCAGGCCAGTCTCAACTTCCCGCACTGTAGGTTAATGGACTGTAAACAACCACTCCCCTGACTAATACCACGAAGGGTGTTGGATTATATCCGACAGGTGTCAGTGTAGAATCATTCAATGAAGTTATTCCTGCACATACTGTTGGCGATACAACTGCCGCAATAGATTTTCAATTATTGGAACATACTTACGATTTGTGATAGTCCTCGAATTATTGAGAAAGTCATAAGGTAATAAATGAACAGAATGCGAAGAATGAAACAAGTACCTACAGTATGTACTGGGTTATGAAATTTTTAGTCTCTCATTTCTGAGACCTCTATGTTTTTCACGAACACTAATGCTGCAAAATTCTAGTTGGAGACCAAAACATCATAAGCAACTCTGGTGGCCTGGAATATTGAAGATAGTTCAAAAAATGTTCTCTTCTCTTACACGTAAAATATTCAGCGATATGTTCAGAAATATTTTTGTGATTCTTCTATTGGAAGCATTCTTTAAATTACTCTTCCGAAAGGACTTTTTCAAATGAATATAATCAATATAATCAATTGAATCCTTCATGTAATTAGTATTTATTACTGCCACTCCTCAGAGGAAACTGCTTGCAAATCAGCTTGTCGTTCTTCATGTTTTCTGAAATTTCAGAGATACAGCTGTAGTAGCAATTACTCTTGACTTCGAATCTGGGTATTCTATTTAGGTAGTACTATATTGGGTATCCTAATTATGAGTAGGGTAATTACCCTCAGCTCCCCCTTATTCAATCAGGGTGTTCAGTTTCATTTACAAAAAGATTGATGCACCTTTTCGTTTGATAGATAGACTACATCTTCTGGTTTAGAATGAATCTACTTTTCTCACACACTAGAACCAGATCACTTTGAAAACTTAAACCGATATAGTCATCTTCCGATGATGACTTGTTTATCGAAATGCTAGTCGAGATAAACTGCTCTAGTACTGGTGTGTGGAGAAAGCATCTTCAATGGAATTTTTTCGTTAATTTTTGTTTTATCATTGATGCCAGTGGTATATAATTTGATGGAATTTCCATTGTTGGAATATATTCTCATGTATCTTCTCAATCCTTCACTTTTAAAATAATAACGTCATCGTTTCCAGTTTTTTCGAGGTTCTTTTCAGTCCTAAGTTAATTCTGACTCATATCTTTTTGACTTCAAACTGATACACGGCGTACTTTTTATCTTAAGGTTAGGTTCAACAAACTTCATCTCAATATGAAGCACAAATAGGCAATGGTTGAGAGATCTGATATAACGTTGGGTCATTTAGAAACAAGCTAGTAATATTTGCTCCTGCAACTCAATTTACGCTGATAGTTGTTCTATTTCATTGCCAATATTGATGAACCAAAGCCAACTATAGGTAACCTATTTCCTATTTTTCAATCACGTGTCTACATATAGATGCAAACTTATAGAATATACAGTTTCAACTGGATTAAGAGTGTGTTATTTTTTTCTAGTCCATCTATGAAATGAGTTAAGGACTGATGGCATTAGTTTTGATGTGATCTTACATACTTTCCATAACTTATTGATGACTAGATTATATGACTTCGCCTGGTGACATTCTCTTTACAATATTTTTACTTGAATTGTTTCCTTTTCTAGGGAAGTTACAAGTATGCGTCTGTGTATTCACTGCATATATTTACTTGATCTAGTGATCAAGTGAACCAGCTATACGATCAACGAATCAGCTATAGTTAGCTGGTTCGTTCATCATGCTATTGGATGAGACTATCGTTCTTCAACACTTTCGTTAATTTGTCATTGTTCTTAGTATTCAAGCCACACTTTGCTATATCCAGACAGAAAACACTTGAAAATGTAATGTCATGTACCAACCTGAACAATTTCATGGAGTTCATATATATTCTGTTGCCATTTCCCAAGGCGTGTAAGGCGACTAGATTTTTCTGGTCTCTGCAGTCGAATATATAATATACAGCGTGACTCACGGTCGATGGTAGGTTAGACGTTTCTGCAAAACTCAAAGCATGATTTTTTTGAAAACTTCACCTCTCACATTTTCTTACCTGTTCTATCGATCTACATATCGTCCAAAACATAGCCTTAATTGAAATTAAGTACATCAGTACTCTCAATTCATGAAAAGTTGATATTTTGATGATAGTTTGGACAAACTCG
>WOGO01001969.1:3868-16776 GCA_015342085.1 Leptinotarsa defecta | reverse complement strand
CAGCATGTAATGATTGCCGTTTTGCCATATTGAGCCAGTTGGTATCTTTGAGTTTATGTGATATATGTTGGCCACGTTTGATGCCGTGTATTAGACGTAGACAATTGTTTTGAACAACCTGAATTCTACGTTTATCTTCATAATCAATGCATGGCCCATAGACTGTGCTTCCAAAATTAAATCTGGATAATACAAGAGATTCACAGAGTATGGTTTTTACTTTTTTGTTGAGACATTGTCTGTTGGTATAAATTTGTTTGATGTTCATATAGGCAATACTGATGCATTTATTGATGTGATGTTTGAATTTCAAGTTTGAATCAAGGATGATACCTAAATTTTTTGCATGTTCAGTCGGTGCAACCACATCCTTGTCTACAGTTAATTGAAAGCCATTCAGTTCTCTCTTAGCCCCAAAGACCAAAACTGAACTTTTACTAGCATTGATTTGAAGACAATGCTGCGCAGAGGTAGAAATCAATGAGGCTATGTCTTCATTTAGCATCTGCATTGCAGTAATCATGTCCGAAGGGTGGAATGAAAGATGTAATTGTGTATCATCAGCGTATAGGTTTATTTTGGAGTATTTGATTACGTTCACAAAGTTTGAGGTATATAATATAAATAGAAGAGGACCTAAAATCGAGCCTTGTGGAACACCGCGATTTATCTTCAATGGACTGGATACTATATTATCTAGTTTAATTCTTTGCACTCGCTCGCTCAAATAGTTTTCAAAAAGTTGAACCGCGATATTTGACAAACCAATGGATTCGAGGATAGTGAGGAGAATAACGTGATTTATCGTATCGAAAGCTTTCGAAAAATCAAGCATAACAAGTGCTGTAGCTTTTTTATGGTCAAGTGCGCTGAAAACATCATCTGTAATGTAATTCAGGGGAGAAATCACCAGGTGCTGTAGGCTTCAGTATCAGTATGTAAAGAAGAAAACATAGTATGCAAGGTGATTGTGCTCAGTTCGAAAATTTAATGGGGTGAATTTTTCTGTTTAGTTTCACTATCTAGTTTGATATAAATACAGATTTGAAAAAGTGTTATAATTATTTCTGACAGTATTGAATGATCATCCAAATGTCACTCGACCACTATTCCCATTTGAAATTTTTGACATGTGAGTTGTTTTATAGGAAGAAAGTGGTTAATTTATACATAAAAATGTGTGTCATTGAAAACCAAAGTTGACGTGTTTCACAATTTTTTACAGTCTCTATATCAAACACATTTCATTATATGTATAATGATATACGAAATTATTGTGGAGTCTACAGGGCGACTAAAAAAAGTGTGACATATTGAAGTTGTGTTTTTTCAAATGGAATATCCCGTATTTCGTAACACTTTTGATAAGGTCAGAGAAAAAATGGTATGATTTCATGAAAGATACTATGTACCTAACTATAACCGTTCTCGAGTTTTTTTATGGAAATGATAGGTACAACTGTACCTAGAAATCATCCCTTCGAATTATGACCAAGCAAAAAAAAGGTTTTGGGCTATTGCTTTCGATAACACCCGTTTATCAATATCATACAGAAAGTTTAAAAATCATTGTCACTTTTTTATAATTTCAGACAAAGGTAACTTTGTTATCTCAAATAGAACACTCTGTATATTTTTGTCTGTGCAATATAAAATTCAATTATCTTTCATTTCATTTTGGGGTTCCCTATACCTAACCGATATTTGCTTAAGATATTTGCTTCATCGAATAGTAGTAGTTCTTATTTTAATGCATTCTTTCAATCAAGATAGCTCTGAAACGACATTTATTCAACTTGTTGAAAAAATTCTCATTGATGGTTATTGTGTTTTACATTGTTTTGAACATTCACTGAATTATTACCGTTGAAAATGAAAACTTACCCCATTCAAGCGACTGGTGAGTGTTTAGAGAATTGTCTTTAGCGTTGCGGGCGTACGCCCAAAAATATCTAGATTGGAATCATCCAAACGAGTTGGTTTTCAAATGATTGCTATATGAATTTCGGAGGACTGGAAGTGTAGCTTATGAAAAGACAAAGCCTATCATTGGAAATGAGGAAGATGACTTTTTTGTCATGGGAACAATCATAAAAAACCCTCATACGGGTCAACGTAAGATCGACAAAGGTACATGGATAAATGGTGCATTTCTAGGGTGAGGGTATAGGGAGGGTAAGGTTAAGGTATAGGGAGGAATTATAGGTACACAAATTATAGGAGCATATTTTTTTGATGAAAATTTGAATGGTCAACAATTTTCACAATTCTCACGAGATAATTTACCTGAGCTTCTGAAAAATGTGCCGCTAAATATCAGGATGTGGTAACAATTGGATGGAGCTTCGGCACATTTCAAATTCAGTGTCACACGTTTTTTGAATATGTGCTTTCCGAATAAATGGATTGGTGGTGGAGAACCACAAAATTGGCCATCGAGATTACCAAATTTGACTTGCCTCGATTTATTTCTATGGGGATACTTGAAGAATGAGTTTTACGATACTCTTACAACCATACTGGAAAATATGAAGGAGAGAATGTGGGCTGTCTTTCGAAGAGTAACGCCTTAAATGACTTTCAAAGAGAGATTTGATCTTTGTATTCAACAGGATGGTCGTTATTTCGTGGATCAATTGCGAAATAAATATATTTGTGTTTCATATTTTGTTGATATTTCGGTTGAATGATAAAAAAGTGTATAGTCTGTTTAATGAACAACTGTCAGAATATGAACGTAAATGATAACTTCATTTTAGTGAAAAGTAAGTATTTTCGATGGAGTGAAGTATAACAACTGTCAATGAGAATTCTGTGAGCAAATCAAATAAATGTTGTTTCAAAGCTATCTTGATTCAAAGAATTCATTGAAATAAGAACTACTATTTGAAAAAGCCAAGCCAATATCTGAAGATAAAAGGAACTTTGAAAGAAAATGAAAAATTTTTGAATTTTATATATTTAGCTCAAAAAAAAAGAGGGTGTTCTATTTGAAATAACAAAGAAATTTTTGTCCAAAATTATAAAAAAGTGACAATGATTTTTGAACATTCTGTATAATATTGAGGAACGGGTTTTATTGAAATAAATACCTAGCTCTAAATCTCTTTTATGCTTAGACAAAATTCGAAGTGATGATTTCTATACATTTCGATGTAATTAGTTTCGAATTGTACCTAGCATTCCCATATAAAATCGATAGCTCGAGAACGGTTATAAATAGGTACATAAAACCTTTCATGAAATCGTATCATTTTCTGCTCACCTATTCAAAAGTGTAACGAAATACACAATTTCGATATGTCACTTTTTTTAAGTCACGCTGCAGACTCCAACATAATTTTTTTCTGCAGCCTTGATAAATATAGCTATAATGAAATGGAGAAAATCCGAAAACATTATTGGGTTGGTTTACAGGGATCGTGTTGTGTAGGGTGGCCCACCCTGTATACTGAACAAGAAGA
Organism: Leptinotarsa defecta; assembly: GCA_015342085.1. Taxonomy (NCBI): domain Eukaryota; kingdom Metazoa; phylum Arthropoda; class Insecta; order Coleoptera; family Chrysomelidae; genus Leptinotarsa; species Leptinotarsa defecta. The sequence continues at coordinate 13,312 of WOGO01001969.1, read as the reverse complement.
ATCGTAATACTAGAATTGAGTTATCTTCAGAATTTTCGGTTACTTAATGAGATTTAAAAACTTATTTCCGATATTTTATATTGTGTCAAATTATAGGTGGTACTGTTCGGTTTCATTTCATTTTATTAACAAAAATACAAAAATCAGTTATTCACATTTTTTACGACAGTGTTCACATTGTAGGAATGATATAATACAATAAGTTATGTATTTCTCAATCTGGGAATACAGCTGATATATTTTATTACAATAAATATTTCTGTTCAGTTTGAACAGTCTTCTAATTCATTCCTTTTAATAATATAATATTCAAAGAACAATAGGTTCAACAAAGTAACAATAACAAAAATAACACAGTTGAAGGAACATAATGAAACACTTCCTCTACAATGATAAAACATACTGTCTTATGCTACTGTACGATATATATTATCTATTCAGAGGGGGTCTCAAAGTTTCCTATTTTTTTGCACAATGAAGATGAAGTTTTACTTGGTGAACTAAAGGCCTCTCTCAACTAGAGTGAAATCTGCTTATCAACATCTTCATGTTCATAACCACTTTTGCAATATGCGCAATCGGTATCATCACATTCTCCTATATTTATATTTTCTGATCAACAATACAATTCCGCTGTTATTATTGGTAGCTTCATCAACGAATTGATCACATATGATATGAGAGTCGGTCTCAATTTTCATCACCACTCCCAGATATATCATATTCATCATCATCACTACCAGATAATTCGTCATCCTCGTTATCACTAATGGAAATAACATTCTTCAAAATTTGTTTTTTAATTATTGTTATTCTGGATGAGTTAGATCCCAACGAGTTTATGGTTTTATAATATTTGGTGCCACTTTTGTTGCGGCTGGACGAAATATTTTGAAATGGTCCCTGGAAATCAGTGACTATGGTAGGAAAACTAGAATTATATTGAAAAATAAACTTTGCTGGGTTGCCTGTAATAGAATCTAGAGGATTGGCATCATCACCACTGCCAGAAAAGTCATAATCCTCATCATCGTTGTTAGCAACAAAGTTCTTTGTAACATACATTTTGGTTGTTAAATCAGTTGAATTATCCACTAAAGAATTGGTTGCTTTGTTATTTTTGTTATTGATGGTACTTCCAATAGAAACAGTTTGTAAAAATGTCGTCAAACCAGTTGTTATATAAGCTTTAGTAGTAGTAGTAGTAGTAGTGTCAGCAGTATTTTGTACGTAAAACTTTTCTTTGTCATATGTAACCGATATATCATATTCATCATCATCTCCACTACCAGATAACCCGTCATCTTCGTTATCACTATTAGAAACCACATTCTTTAAAATTTGCTTTTCATTCGTCATTCCAGATGAATTAGATCCCAATGAGTTTGTGGTTTCATAATATTTGGTGCCACTTTGGTTACGGCTGGATGAAATAGAAAATGTTCGTAAAAATGTCGACAAACCAGTTGTTATATAAGGTCTAGTAGTAGTAGTATCAGCAGTATTCTGAACGTAAAACTTTTCCTTGTCATTTGTAACATATATATCATATTCATCATCATCATCATCATCTCCACTACCAGATAACTCGTCATCATCGTTATCACTATTGGAAATAACATACTTCAAAATTAGTTTTTCATTTGTTATTCAAGTTTGTGGTTTCATAATATTTGGTGCCACTTTTGTTAAGACTGGACGAAATATTTTGAAATGATCCCTCGAAATCACTGAATATGTTAGGAGGACTAGAGTTATATTGAAAATTAAACTTTGTTGTGTTGCCTGTAATAGAATCTAGAGAATTGGCATCATCACCACTGCCAGAAAATTCATAATCCTCATCATCGTTATTAGCAGCAAAGGTCTTCATAACATACATTTTGGTTGTTAAATCAGTTGAATTATCCACTAAAGAATTGGTTGCCTTGTTTTTTTTGTTATTGCTGGTACTTCCAATAGAAACAGGTCGTAAAAATGTCGCCAAACCAGTTGTTATATAAGCTTTAGTAGTAGTAGTAGTAGTAGTGTCAGCTGTGTTTTGTAGGAAAAACTTTTCCTTGTCATTTGTAACAGATATATCATATTTATCATCATCATCTCCACTACCAGATAACTCGTCATCTTCGTTATCACTATTGGAAACCACATTATTCAAAATTTGTTTTCCATTTGTTATTCTAATCGAATCTAGAGATTTAGCATCATCACCACTGCCAGAAAATTCATAATCCTCATCATCGTTGTTAGCAACAAAGGTCTTTATTACATACATTTTGGTTGTTAAATCAGTTGAATTGTCCACTGAAGATTTGGTTGCTTTGTTATTTTTGTTATTGCTGGTACTTTCAATAGAAACAGTGCGTGGAAATTTTGCCAAACCAGTTGTTATATAAGGTGTAGTAGTATTAGTAGTGTCAGCAGTATTTTGTACGTAAAACTTTTCCGTGTCATTTGTAACCGATATATCATATTCATCATCATCATCATCTCCACTACCAGATAACTCTTCATCTTCGTTATCACTATTGGAAACCACATTATTCAAAATTTGTTTTTCATTTGTTATTCTAGATGAATTATATCCCAATGAGTTTGTGGTTTCATAATATGTGGTGCCACTTTTGTTACGGCTGGTCGAAATATTCTCAGATGATACCTCAAAATCACTGACTATGGTAGGAGGACTAGAATTATATTGAAAATTGAACTCTGCTGTGTTGCCTGTAACATAATCTAAATAATTAGCATCATCACCACTGCCAGAAAATTCATAATCCTCATCATCGTTGTTAGCAACAAAGGTCTTTATAACAAACAGTTTGGTTGTTGAATCAGTTGAATTGTCCACGAAAGAATTAGTTGCTTCGTTATTTTTGTTATTATTATCAACAATGTTATTGCTGGTACCAATAGAAACAGTTCGTGAAAATGTCGTCATTATATGAAGTAAAGCAGTAATACTGTTAGCAGTGTTTTGTACGTGAACATTTTCCTTGTCATTTGAAACAAAATCTGTAGAATTTGCCTTGTTTTCAACTCTGTTTCCATCACCAATGCCAGATGCCTTTATAATGTGCACGTCGGTTATTATTTCAGTCAAATTTTCCTTTAATAAACTTGCTGTTTCATCGTGTTTGATACTATCAAAAATATGATTGTTGGTGCTTTGGGATATTTTTTCCAATTGAATCGTAGCTAATGGTCTAGTAGTTGTAATACCTTGTATATTATATTTCTTACGGTCACCTATGATAAAATTTATAGAATCTTTATGATTTTCGTCACTACCGTCATCACCATTTCCAGAGAATTCGTAATCGTCATCAGACTCAACGTTCCTTAAAATATGAATTTCGGTTGTTACTTCAGATAAATGGGACTCCCTTGAATAGTTAATGAATGGAATAGAAACTGAGGAAGTCAGGTTTGTAGTGAAACTTCGTAAATGGAACTTCTCCTTGCTGTTTGTAAAAGAATGTGTGGTATCTGAATTTTCATCACCACTTCCAGAGGAATCGTAATCTTCATCATCGCTCTCAGGAGCAACAAACCTTGTGATATGCATTTCGCTTGTTATTTCAGATGTATTTAGATTTCTTTCTTCCTTATCTTTGCTTTTATCATCATCAATGTGACTGGCGACAGTTGTAATAGGAATAGTAAGAGTATTAATATCATTCAAATTAAACACTTGGTCTTTTGTAATTGAATGTAGAGAATCTTCATCTTCATTTATATCACCACCACTACCAAATAATTTGTAATCTTCGTCATCAGTGGTAGAATGAAATTCTTTTGAAACAAGTAATTGGGTTGTTGATTTAAATGAATTGGCTTTTGATGAATGTTTTGCTTCGTTATCATTAACGATTTGTTTGATGGTATTTTCGACAGTAGGAATACTATTTAGACAAAAATGTACCTCTTTGTCTGTAAAAAACTCTTTAGAGTTCACAAGATTTTCATATCTTTTATCATCACCACTACCAGAAAATTCATAATCTTCATCATCGCTATTGAAAACATTAGTTTCTACAGTAGGCTTTTGGGTTATTATTTCAGAGAAATTGTTTTCTGATGATTTTGTAGCTTCCCTATCTTCAATATTACTTTCAACATGAGGATTATCTTCAATTCGAATAGATTTGTTTGATGAATGAAACAGCATATTATCATGTGTATCTTCATTTCTTTCATCGCCACTACCAGAAATTACTAAATCCTCATCATCAGTAAAAGATGAATTGATGTTCAATGCTTTCCTAGGTGCATTTGGAAAATGATTTTGATGTTTTCTGTCATTTCTATTGTCAGTTTCGTTGTCACTGATGCTGCTGTTTAATTTGTTTTCCGATGATATCAAGTCTCTGGTAGTCTTTTTATTATTGACATTGTTGTCATTTCTGGAATCCCTCTCAGTAGGCGACAAAGTTGAAAAAGAGTGCAGAGATTCTGCATTGCGTCCATCTCCACTTCCACTACCGCTACCGAAAAAATCTAAATCTTCATCATCAGTATTAGGAACACTACTTTTTGAAATGTATCCTTGCGTTGTTATTTGAAGTGGAATGGTTTTTATCGAAATTTTTCCTTTGTTATCTGTATATATAGAAATGTTCCAATTTTTCTCTGCATCGTCTCCTCCTTTAATATCACTATCATTTTGAGAAAAATCCTCATACTCATTATCAACATTGTGGTATAAGTCAATGATATCATTATCAACAAATGAAAAATCATCTTTTTCGGGAAATTTCGAAGTGGGGGGCAATTGTGTTGACAGATGATAGATCTTCTCCATACCAGGTTCAGCAGGATCTACATCACTTTTGGCTTGAGTTTTGATAGCATTTCTACCCACGAAAAAGTTATGGTAATCATAACTTTCAAAACGATTTTGTATATTGTTTGGGATGACCCTTGCATTCACTTCATCTACACTGGCATGAACTATGAATGACAATCCAACTAAAATTCTTGACAGCGAATCCATATCGATCTGAAATGAAAAGATACATTCGTAAATAACTTAAAAAAAAACTCGAAATTATAAATTGCTAAATGATACTTCAATTCAGTAATCAGTTGGTATCTGGTAGGTTAGTGAATTCCAATTCGCGTTGTTAAAAATATTGGTTCTATCTCGGTCCTGGAGTACGATGGGTGATTTGTATGGCATACTCTGAGCAACCATGTTATGTGGGTTTCTCAGTATGTTCAGTGTGTATCATCCTTTTTAAATGGTGGAAGCCCGTTGATATTTTGTTTCCTGGAGACTTATGAGGCTTGACATTCAAAGGGAGATAATATTAGGACACTATTTTGGTAAGACCCTAGCCGGTTAGCTAGCGTCTATTCACCCAATCGACCGCTGTGTGAATCGGTGGTTCAAGCTTTGGGGATGGACAATCGATTTTCACTTACTTCCCAACCCGGGCTGGAGATCGCACGTTAAAATCTTGAGCTCGCTCAAGTTTCGACTTCTAAGAGTTGTCGTTCATAGGGGGCGACAGCTAATTAACGGAAAACCCATTTTTTACACTTTGTTAGTGGCACCACGAAACCTGTCAACGAAAATATATAAACATATGGATTCCTCCACTTTGAAACCTCCAAATGTATAAGTATGATAGTACTTATATCAGCATATAATTACCATAGATATTTTTTCGTGAATACCAAAAATTCACTTCAATTAATTTTTTTCCTGAAATATAATACGTCACATGATGCGGTACAAAAGAGGAGAAATGGACAAAAATTGAATTCTTCGAAGATGGCCACTCTCTATAAAAAGTATTACTTGTTAAATATACCACCTGAATTGGAACACCTCAGGAAGACAGCGAGAAGTCAAAACGTACAAGACTCGAAGAGGACTGGGGTATATATCAAGCCAACCTCAGAGAGTTGAAAAAAGTCTGCAGACAAAAGCAAAGAGAAGCTTGGAGCTTAAGGTGGTCAAATGACCAACCATAAGACTATCGGACCTGTTCAGCTTCCTGAAAAGGACAGGATGGACGATGACCTGGGAGGACAGATCCTCGGAAGGATGTACAATGGGTCACTTGTGGCCTAAATGCTGTGGGCCTATACTCACCCTTCCTACTCTACAGATACAGTACCATTGTCGGTACAAGAACACCCTTCATACTAGGTTGTCTGATTGTTTCTATTTTTGGCAAAATGCTACTCGATAAAATTATTTCAAACAATCACAACTGATGTAGTATAATTTTTATTAAATTTAGATATACGCTGTCTGTTGAAAAATTAGGGGAAATTTAATTTTTCTCAAGAACTCTTCAGTTCTTCATCAATTTCTGATTTGTTTTTTTCAAAGTAGCCCCCCTTAAATAAAATACAGTTGTGCCAGGGTTTTTTCCAATCTTCGAAACAGTTCTGGTGTGCATTTTTTGGTATGTCCTCGGGTTTTCTCAGCGATTTGGTTTTTATTTCCTCAATCATCGCAAAACGCCGTCCTTTCATGAGTAATTTCATCATGGGCACATGCAAAGTCGCAGGGTGCCATATTTTGTGAATACGGTGACTGAGGAATGATAACGGTGTTATTTTCGGGCAAAAAATTATGAACAAGCAATGACAAGTAAGCATATGCATGAATTGTTTATCCACAATGCCAAACATTTTCTCAGTATTGCTTCTTGCAAGCGGCACAAAACTTCACGATAATACTCCTTATTGACCATACGACTATGTGGCAAGAACTTCTGATGCACTACGGCACGGTAATCGATGAAAACAGTAACCGAATCCTTGATATGTGATTGAACTTGGCGTGCTTTTTTGTCTTGGCTCTCCTGAGCTCTTCCATTGGGACGATTAGACTTTGGTTTCGATGTTATAACCACATACCCATGATTCATCACCAGCTATGATTTTTCTTAGCAAATCTGGATCGCCGTTGATGTTATTCAACATTTCCTGAACGATGCTCATGAGACGGTTTTTTGGTCAAACCGACATCCTCAACAACCTCGACGATTCTCCACGAAAAATTCACTTTCTTGGTTTGATGTGCTAGGGAGTCTAGGGTGAGCGTCGTCATTTATAACTTCTCGACCTTTTGTGAAAAGCTTACAGGTAGGTGCAAGTGTTTTTCAGCAATTAATTACATTTTAGCAACAAATTTGTTGCAAATTCTTTGATTCTTTTGATGACAGAATTTGAAACCCTCATTATGTTCACTAAACGTCCTTATTTTTATGCATTCATATAGGAGTGAATTTATTTCAATTGCCTCTCAATGAATTTCTATATCTACACTTGAGACTTCATTGTAAATTTTCTCCTCGATAGTTTTTGTGTTAATGGAAAAGTATTTTCCCTTCTGTTCCATCCTAATTTATTAATAACATTTGCAATAATTCTGTGTACTATAAAATCTTCAGAAAACATTTTTAAACGTCAACTTGAATCAAATAAGATTCCGCTCATTTTATTATGAGTTTTATGTCTACTGAGCCTTAATTTTAATTTATGAACTACAGTTTAGACTACAGAAAGAAAAAAATCACTGTATTGTATTCAAAGTGGGATTTTTAAATTTTCTTACGTATCCTACGAAATTGTTTAATAACCAGCTTGCAGACCGCCCATCTCGTTACCATCTGAGAGAATTTTTTAAGAATCTCCATTATCATGATATTTCAATGAATGTATTTTTGCTGTGTTTCAGATACTGTATAGTAATGAAATATTAAGAAAAAATTATAGACAATTACTTTTCACTTGATATAATAGTTTATTTCAGAAGTGAGGGTAATGACATCGACCGACGACGAGATTCGTTATATGCATTTGACTGCAGCGCTCCCTGCGAGGCAACTGAAAATAGGAGCCTCAACACAACGTATTTATGATCCAACACCAAAGAGCGCTGTTTCGACCCACTAAAGGTCTCATCAGTGATGCTAGGCTGAACCACAAATTCATTGCTGGTCTCAACTATCAATTGCGTTTTAGGCCAGTTCACGTCGGAATTTGAGATATCCATTTGTGTAAACATGTATTTTGATATCCTGAAAGTTGTTACAAAACCTACAAATGGTACACATATGTAGGTTTTCTAGTTGCAGTATATTGTGTTGAGAAATTCCTTTAGAGCAGGTGCTGAACTTGTCGTCCAACTTCATACTTGAGGTCCCAAATCATGCCCCAACCAAGTTTGAACTCGAAAATAAACACAATTGAAATGTTTGTCAGCTGCTGCACTTGTTGGTGGAATATTTGATAACTGCATAGGTTCATTCAGTTTTGTACACTTGATATATTGTGCATAACGAAGATGATCGATACTGTCCACAGATTTTGGAGCATTATAGATCGCCAATAAAATTTGAATTCCATTCTCAAATAATGCTGCAAGTTGATCTAAATTCGGCGGTTTCACAAAAGCCCAGGCATCGGTTTTCTTGAAAGATTCGGTCTCCGAACCGGATATAATAATGTCATGACAGATATTTCCCGCTTTCATAGGGAATTTCATTGCAAATATCCCGTTTCATAGGAAATGAGACAAAATACAAGTTTATACGAGGATATAGCTGAGTATCTCAAATTCCGATTTACCTAATTTTGGACTCTATTCGTCTAGTTGCCTTGCAGTCGGAGCAGCAGTAGAAGACAAAGTACAAATCTTATCGGTGGTCGATGTCGAACCTTGGCATTGCAAGTGACCACCCTGGGAAGTCCCATACTTAAATATTCGAGAATTGAGTTTTTTGTCAATCCCGTAGATGACGTATTCGTAAGGGGGATGTCATCGCCCTTGTTAACTCAGGCATAATTTTTGTGGACAGTTGAATCGAGCAATGCATTCGTGGTTCAGTCTCGAACCACTGATGATACCTATGACAGGTCGAAACAGCTCTGTCTGGTGTTGGATCGCGAGTGCTTGTATCAAGACTATGTTTTTCAACTATGAAACTAGTTATTTCCAAAGGACTTTTTCTTTTCGTGTAATTTAATGTTAATGCAAAAGGTAAAACTGAAATCTCTGGCGTAGAATAAATTCGAAACAAGCACTTTTCCTAATCTCCAGAAATACAATACTTATCTCGATGCGCGTTTCACCAACCAAGTTGACATCTTCCAGATATGGAAAAAACCTCATCTCCTGAAGACATTTCTGATAATTAGGAAAGTGCTTGTTTTGAAATATTTCAATGTTCATGTGTAACAATGTTTCTTCGGAAAAAATGTCTGTGTATGATCTACATATCTTTATGAAAAGTTTCTCACATTGTTTGTTCAATTCAACTTAAATATTGCTACATATTTGGAATGAACATTACGAATGATGATCACTCGATTGATTTTGGCGGGATTCTGTTAGAGGGCAAATAAGAAACTTTTGCAAGAATTTTATCTGTCCTCACCTAAAGAGTATGATTCAAGAAAGTAATTGGTTCTTCTCAT
>WOGO01001968.1:0-16777 GCA_015342085.1 Leptinotarsa defecta | reverse complement strand
TAGAACATAGGTCCATTAAGTCGTTAACATTTGAGTCTGCTTCTACCGTTGATACATCATCTGCATAGCAAAAAGATAAGCTTGGGAGTAAGAAATTAAAAGTTTCATCAATATATACCACAAAAAGAGTTGGTCCCAGTATGGATCCTTGTGGTACACCGTGAAAAATGTATCTACATATGCTAGATATTCCAGATGTATAAACAACTTGTTTTCTCCCACATAAGTAGGTTTTCATTAGCTCTAAATATCTGCCACGTATCCCATAATATTTCAATTTACATAGTAGGAGCTCATGATTTACACTGTCAATAGCCTTACTTAGATCACACAGAGTTAGAGTAGACACTAGCCCCTTTTTGATATTCTCTATTATTGTATAGACATCACAGCTTGGGTTGTCGATTTGTTAGACCTAAATCCAAATTGATTTTTATTAAATAATGAATGAGCATTTGAAAAAAAATTAGGAAATTAAGCGATCTTCAAGTAGCATCTCAAAAATTTTACCTATGATAGGAATGATAGATATGGGTCTATAGTTATCTGGAATATTTGGATCACCCTTTTCGAATATGAGAATAATTTTACTTGTTTTGAAGATGAAGAACAGTCAATAAACCAGAGACAAGGTGTAGGGTTTCCTTAATCATTCTACTGTTTAAGTTATATATGTCCAAGCAAGTAGAGTTTCTTAATTTAATTATTGCTTGTCTAACTTCAACCTCGGTAACTGGACTATGAAATATAGAAGTACTAGGTTTGGGGAGTGTAAAAAGGTAAGTTAGAGCATTAATGTTGCAGGAAGGTAGATATTTCACAGTTTGTTTAGCTATATTTGTGAAAAAGCGGTGAAAAATACAAAACGAGGACTGTTACCAAACAACGGAACTTTCATTTTCTCGACGCGCGTTTCACCAACCGAAATGGTATCTTCAGGAGATGAAGTAGACTAATTCCTAACTCTAACCTGGTCTCTATTCATATCTAACAGGGTAAACTTTCAATTTTTCGATGATTTCGAGTAGAAATTCCCGGGAACTTTTTTAGTTAAAGTCTCCATCGATTTTACCAGAGCAATTTATGCCTGTGAACGAGGCATAAGGAAAAAAACTTCTCACATATAGTCAGTGAGCATTGACGCTATAAATCAAATCATCTAAAACAACAACACGTTCAGGCTTGTCTCAACTCCCTATACTGTATGTTAATGGACCGACACCCAATGACTATATGTGAGAACTTTTCTTTCCCTATACGAGGAATTGGGCAAATGTCGGATATGCAGTTGGTTATTTCGTTTACAGGCATATGGGGCGATGACAAACCTGTTGTTTGTTGTCCGCTTCAGCCTAGTTCGAGGAATGATACTCTGAAGGAATTCGATTTTCAATTATCGGAAATCATTGACTTTATGTTGATGATAGACACTACCTTGCACTGATGATTGGCCAAACAGCCCAAAACCGGTCTGCAAGTGTGTTTGAATACATGCAATACATGCATAAACGTAACTTACAGAACGAATAATAGTCTAAGTAAATTTATTTTTAAAAATAAAGACAAAACTTCTGTTTCGGATAGATCAGGAGTATATAGGCTAACTTGTGGCTCTTGCCCAAAACTGTATATTGGCCAAACAGGGGGAACAATTTCCCAAATAATTAAAGAGCATAGTAGTTTTGTAAATAGAAAAACCAATCCAACATTTGCAAACCACCTTTTTGTAGAAGGACATGAGTTAAATCATGAATACGACGTGTTACACTTAGAAGACACAAGTTTGAAACTCAATCTTCCAGAATGTTTAGAAATCAATAGATTCAAGAATTCGGGTAATTTGCTGAATGATCAATTGAAATTGAATAACTCTCCATTACTTAATATTTTTTCAAATGTGGAAACTGGTACATAAGCTCAGGTAATTCAATTCATTACAAACTCAGGTGCATATGAAACAGGTAAAACTCAGGTACTTGAAATGTAGGTACTTCAAATTGTAAAATTAGGCATATAAAGCATTGAATATATAGAATATATTTAGAAAAGACACGTCCGAAGAAGTCATTGTATGGCGAAACAGGTATTGCGGTTTTTGTAAAACTGTTTAGTGAAAATCTCACAACAATAAAGTGTATTTTGAATACATTAGTTATGAATTTTCACCAAGTATCGACCAATTCCATCTTATATCAGATTCAGAGAGGCGTCTGAAATAATTTTACATTTCTTTTTTGAAATGTCTGAATATATATCTTCCAGCCTAACGGCCTATGCTACATTTGTTATGATGAATATGCTATGGAGAATGAGAAGTGTGGAATTTATTTCCTCTTCAGATATCGAAAATGATATTCACTTTGGGAGAGAGATATAAATCCAGATTTACTTGTTGAATTCAAACTCCTAACCAAGGAGTAAGAAATTGCTATACATTTGAGTACTTTTTGGATAAAAATCGAATATCAAGATGATGTTGATTTTCTGTAAAACGTCGGAAAAAGAAATACAGATGGCTGTCTCCAATAATTTTGACTAAACCGTGATATAAAATCATGAAGAATATTTGAAATTGCATATCCTAGGTATAAAGTAGAATTTTATGTTGATTTGTACAGAAGAAATGTGAAATTTTTTGTTTTGTCTGCTTTAGATCATTTCATTTATTGGACATGAAGATGAAAGATGTTCAACCCTACAATCAATTTAGTGCAAGTTTTGTACAATACTATGAAAATATGTCTAATGGTGTTCAAAAATTCAAGCAGTCTCGAAGCATATTACAGAACTCACTAGACATACCCCATGTAACAAAAATCAAACGTTATCTGATTGTTGGAAAGTGATATATTCACGATTATTTTCCTATGAGAAACTACTTACCCTGGTGTATGTTTAGACAATCTAGCCATTCTGTCATGCTAACTTGCCTATCTCGATTACTATCACAGTATCTCGGCAATTTCTTGCCACATTTTCTCAGCCCCTTTATACTTCCTACCATATCCTTGAACGTTTTCCATTCACTTCTTTCCCACATTTTATTTTTATTCTTGTCTAATACAACAAAACTCCATGTTGCGGCTTGCTCTTCCTTAGAGTTTATCCAAGCTAAGTTGCTAAAAAGTGATAAATAATCATGAAAAATTGTTCATGTCTTTTCCAGGATAGATTGGTTATTTAATTTTGATTTCGAATGAAAAATGCTAGATCATTGGTAATTATTTTGAAAAAATTCTGTATCCAAGTAGTACTCTAATAGAGTACAACTTGGTCCCATGGACGTTATTGGAACGTCAGCTCCGGACATTTGTTACGTCTCTGGAATGTACAGTTTTCATACACTGAACATCCCATGGACATTCTTGGGATGTACAAATGTCCATGTTGAACATCATCCGAGTGTCCCTCATGGAGGTCATCTGCACGTCCTTTATGAACGTGAGATAATAGAAGGAAATCCTGATATCTGTGATGCCTTCATTTAGAATCAAAACTCCCCTCAGTAATAAAGAAGAATATCATATTATATACAGCATCCCATGTTCATCTTGCAATTCTTTTTACATAGGTGAGATTACTCGTAATCTTTCATCTCGAATAATCTCACACAAAAGATACTGCAGACTTAATAAATGGTCTTGTGAATTAGCAGAGCGTATTATTTCAAAGGGACACGATACAAAAATTTTAGCTGTTGAAAAACACAAAATAGTTTGAATAAAAAATCTGAAATAAAAAATTTAAGCAAAATTTACATTACATTTTAACTCTTGAATAACTTGCCAAAAACTAAATTGAAATAAAAAAACAGAGAATAATAAAATTAAAAAAAAAAATTTTTTTCAATCAGTACAAAACGTACATATAAAACAATATGTTCCATTCATTTTCACATGTATCGTGACAAATCTTTCTACTTAAGATTTTTTTTGGCATAGGTACTTCAAATAAAATTTTATATTTCTTGTGAATGCCAATGTTTGCTTATTAATCTTATTTTGGTGAGTTTCTTGTATAATTTCATTCGTTTGTTGTTTCCAATCATCCATGGACTGACACATATCAGAAAACAACTACTCCCCTGGCTAATACCACGAAGGGCGTTGGATTATATCCGACAGGTGTTAGTGCACCTGTCGGATATGCACCAGCATATACTTTTGGCGATAAAACTGCCACAATAGATTTTCGATTATTGGAACACACTTGCAGACCGGCTTCGGGCTGTTAATCAGTGCAAGGTAGTGTCTATTATCAACATAAAGTCGATGATTTCCGATAATTGAAAATCGAATTCTTTCAAAGTATAATTCCTTGAACTAGTCTAAAGCGGATAATAAAAAACAGGTTTGTTATTGCTCCATTTGTCTGTGAACGAGGTAACCAACCACATATCCGAAATTTGCAATTACTCCTATAAGGTAAAAACTTTTCACATAATATAGTCAATGAGCATACTTGAAGACTGGCTATAAATCAAATCATCTGAAGGAACAATTCGTTCAGGCCAATCTCAACTCCCTACACTGTAGATTAATGGACTAACACCTATCAGAAAACAACTTTTCTAGCGGTAGTGTCTATAATCAACATGAAGTTGATTATAGACACTACCTTGCACTGATGAGTGGCCAAACAGCCCGAAACCGGTCTGCCAGTGTCTTCCAATAATTGATCTATTGTGTCAGTTGTATCGCCAACAGCATATGCAGGAATACCTTCAGTGAAGAATCCTGCACTGACACATGTCGGATATATCCAACGCCGTTCGTGGTATTCGCCAGGAGAGTAGTTGTTTTCTAATAGATGTTGGGGTTTATCCCCTTGAATTCAAACTCCAATTATTCTAAACAAGAAAAACTCCAGTTTTTGCTGTCTGTATTTATTGTTCACTTTCTTAGATTATTACTCTGCCTGAATCGCACAAATATTATTGGTAACACCACTTCAAATATCTAAAACCAAACATGTGGCAAGGGTCAGAAATATACCTACATACATAAGGGTGATGTACTTGTTCGATAATGAAAAATATTCTCATATACCAATACAAGACAGTGAATGTTGCCAGATCTTGAACGTCTACAGAACATATAAAAAGTTATAATATTCTGAACAATAGATGTCAGTCCATAAACCTACAGTTTCGGTAGGTAGGTAGGTCTAAAGTGAGTGGGTCTATTCGACCCTCCACCGCAACCCATAAGGGTTTATTGTGGCTCACACCTACTCACAATCGTCCAAATAAACCCAGCTTCTTGACGAAGCCGATTAGTTTGTATGGTGAGTGGTCTGTCAGGTCAGATGGTGAAAGTACGGATCTGCCGAACCCAAAGAACCTGATTCGGTCCCCAGCGGGGCAGGCACAAAGTATATGCTCTGCAGTTTCATCATTTTCCAGACAGAGGCGACACATACTGTCTTCCAACAGTCCCAGTCTCTGCATGTGATGATTCAAATGACAGTGACCTGTAAGAAGGCCTGTTAGACATCATAGTTCATCCCTACTGTAGTCCAACAACTGTTTGGTATCAAGCTTGTAAGGGTGAATAAACACCTTGGAGTGAGCCAATCCTTAAAGATTCTGCCAGAAGTCGATAAATCTTCTTGCCATCCAGGTGTTCAATATTTGTTTGGCAAAGCCTGAAGGCATCCCAATGACAGGTTCTGGTCCGATGAAGCTGCTTGCAGCACCCTCCTTTGCAAGGGAGTCAGTAGCCTCATTGTCTTCCAGCCCAGTATGGCCAGGAATCCAGACCAGAGAGAATATGTTAAGTCTTCCTATCGAGGAGAGTCGTTAAGTCGTTTGTACCGCATAGGTTCCATGTTTCAGGTAACCAACATATTTATTTGACAGAGATAAATATCGAATGAAACTCGTATTTCACTATACAATATATACTTCAGGCATTCAGTACAGAAAATATTCCATTTACATAGAAAAAATTGCAAGTACTCAAACCCATTCCCTAATGGTACTCAAGTCGTCCACTTAAGTACCATTAGTACTTGAGTACGTTGTGGCTTGTACTATATATTGAGTCACAAAAATGTATTTCCGTGGAATTCCTTGGAAGTAGTTACTTTGGATTGATTTCTTCTCCGTGAAGATTTGTTATTGATATATTTGTTTTTTTCCTTAGCTAGTAATGCGTGCTAGTGGAATGTCAGATATAGATTCCTTTATAACATGACCCTCAAACTGATAGTAATGATACTTTGAGTACCGGGTACTTTTAAAACAAAACTAATCGATTCTGAATACTTGAGTAAACATAAGAAAATACTCGATTATTTTGAAAAGATAAAATATATTTTGTATTAGTAGTTAAGTACTCTTGAAATATATGGAGTATTGGGACTGGATAGATAGAAACAACAGTTTTGGTACTTGTCCAGTTATACATATATCTTGTCATCATTTTGAATATTGATCCTGCTTCAAAATGTTATCATTTATTCAGTCCCACTTAATTGCTTAATAATCAGTCCCACTTAATCACTTAATAAAAAAAAGGCACTGAAAAAGTAACTATAGAAAATTTTTTAACCAACAAAAATACGTATTCAAAAGTACAGAAGTCAAAGTGTATTTATTTTGAAACTAATTTGAGATGTGGCAAGTAAAAATTTGTGGAGATATCTATCTGTGTATAATCTGTGTAATAAGTTCCCTAGAGTTTTAAAGTGAGAAAAAAGTACCTGATCATATATTATATTTGCAACTCTATATTGCATGAGTTTTCTGAAAATTAATGATTTTTCCATCCATACGAAACCCTGCCAACATTACAGCCCGATGTGGTTTGCAGAGTTAAGTAAAGGGATTGTTCTAAATTGTGGTGTGGTTCAGTGTGTTACTTTAATAAAAACATTAGAGCATCAAAGAGCTGCACTAGCAAACACGAGAAAATTTCAAATTTTGTAATCCAGAGGTTTAAGATATTCAATCTTCTCTCTCGAAAAGGCTTGAGTGGAATGTTTCATATTTTCAAATACAACAACGTCAATACAGGAAGGGATACTTATGCTATTGAACAGTTTTTATGTACAAAGTCCAAAAGAAAACATTGTTTCATTAATGTTTCAGGTTGAAAACCTTCATTTAATTCCAGAGGAAGTTTTGATTTATGTTCGTTTGCCATATTTTAGTTATATGATGAAATTGGCCGATACTTGATAAAAATCCATAACTAACTATTCAAAAAACACTTTATTGTGAGATTCTCACTTGTGTTTTTTGAATTCGTATTTTCGTCTATTGTCGTTTATTTGTATACATATTTGCTTACTATGAATACTTTTCAACCTGTTAGCACACAGGGGAGCGCCTGTGTGGTCTTCGCTTACTTCTGGAAATTGTAATCGTAACGAGAACCTGCACAATTATTAAAATGCAAACTTATTGCCTCCGCAGCCCATATAGTTTAACTCGATACGCAAATCAGAACGAAATTCCTCGAACCCGCGACTAATAACGCGTTCTTATATCTTAATACACGCGTAAAAATGATAATTTTATACAGACCATTAAGATACAATGAGCAAAGTAACCTATTACTGTCAATTCCAAACAATATTATTAATAAGGTCTATAATTTCGCAATACGCGTCGATTCGGTTGGGGCTCTAATCATTTATCATTAGTTGGATGTGGTTTCGCGACTAGGTTTGATTGCTTGTACAGGTAACGTGCAATAATTTCTACCACAAGAATTAGATATTTTCAAACAATAATGGTACAGCTGTAATTTCCTTATTCATATCAAACTGAAAGGTTTCTCAAACATAAGGGTTGATCATAATTCGAAACAAAACAAAGGAAAAATTTGACATAAAATAACCGTTAACTTTTTTCAAACACACAATCTGCTTCTTCATTATTATATATGCCACTATTATCTGCAGAATCACCAATGAGGAAGAAATAAATGTTACTCAATTAAATGATTCACTAAGTAAGGAAACAGACGAAAATTTTTATCAAAATTAATCAGTGATATTTCTTTTTGTGAATTACATAGATAAACATGTAACAACTCACAATGAATTAACGGGATCTTCGTTTTCAAGTTACGTTTCACATATTAAAATAACATTGCATGCCTTCTGTCCGAAGAGAGGAGGAGCCTGCCTTACGCTGACGTATGCGTGAGAGAAAGAGACGCCCGACAAACTGGCGCCGTTACGCGTTAGGTCACGAAGCGGTTCACCCTCCCATAAGAAGGTATCAGAACAGAGTAAGAAATTAACTTTTATGAAGTTAATTTATTCCTTCCTTTCTTCAGAAATTTCGCACATTTTTTGTTCGAAGAATATGAAAAAGAAAGTCAAAATGCATTTTTTTTCGAAAAATAATCTTTCCTCAGAAACATTTCCTTTCAATTCAAATGAAATCACCTGTTTCGAGATTTTTCGAGCTCTTCAACTTCTAGGCACTGTCTTCCTCCCTTCAGGAACTTGTAATGTTATCCAACGTTCTGGTTATCTTGCCCATTTACATCTTCTATAGGCAAAATTATTCAACCACCCCGGTACGAAATGCCCGTCGGCGTACCTGACTTGCTTTACTTTTCTTGCGGTTCGCTCTAAATCTTCCTATCTCTCACCCACTCGTCCGCAAGATTGAGACCGTTTATTTATCTAGCAAGCCTTGAACGGCGCCGCTTGCTCCAATCTGTAATTGATTTTCGACTTACAATAAACGTATTGTCTTTGAAACGTTCGATGTGATCACCTGCCATCGAAATTAATTCGAAATTTAATTGCATCACGCCGATATTAATCCACTTTTTTTCGTCGGATCGTGTGATTGATGCTTCTGTTTGTTGTTGGTTAGAGATATTAGGGTTAATGGTTAACGTTTAGATGTACAGTGGTTATATTTTGGTAACGAATTATTCAAGAAAATATATTGTTGAGAAACGTTTAGCCTTCACATTTTGAAGTAGACGGTTTCCCTTCATATACTTATTCAAAACAATTAAAAAGTTTGAATCATAAATGGATCAGATCTGATTGTATCTCATCTCAAAAATTATCAAACTCTTCACTACTTTTTAACTTCGAAGAACTCAGTACAATATTGCTTCAATATTAGGTTCACACGTGAACCTCGTCTTCAGAAGGTCTCGTTAGTTAGGTAACCTTAAAAACACGATGTTGGAAAATGAAAAATTGGGACTGTGAGGAAAAATATATCGGTCAGACTAAGCGAGCTATCAAAACTCGTTTCAAAGAACATGTAACAGAAGTCCGATTTCGGAGACCACAAACAGCCAGTGTCGCTCACACGCCATGAAAAAAAGCCATAGAACAAATGAGAACTGTCTGAAATTGTTGAGATGGGTACATGACACTAGATTTTTGGATGCTTTCGAAAGTCTGGAAATAGCAAAGTGTGGCATGAGAAGTACGTACAATAAATACAAAGGTTCCATTCCAAACAGCCAAATGTTTATCTTTTTATGCATTGCTCTGTTAAAATTAGTGTGAAATCAGTGAAACCAGTTTCAGAGTTAGGAATTAGAGTACTCCATTTCCTGAAGACGCCAACTTGGTTGATGAAGGCGCGTCGGGAAGAGTGTTGCAGTTCTGGGGTTTGGAAACAGAGCTTGTTTTGGATTTACAGGATAGATTACTAGGAAGACACTTTCTCGAATTCTAGACAAACTCCTCTCAAATTTGAAGTTTTTTTTCTATTTGAAGGACTTAACAGCTCAGTTCTCCAAACTCTCCTATTCCTCCTATTACTTCAAATTTTTGTCACTCAAAGGTGGATTCAAGATGCCTCTGCGGGGGAAATACTGATAACCCTTTTCCAAAACTAGAACACAAATGTTATCCATCGACGCGCGTTTCGCTAACCAAATAAACATCATCAGGAGATGACTGAAACTACTTCTTACGGCTATGTTAATATTTCTTTATGCATCTAGACAAGTCATTTTCTCTTATAATAAGAGTGAAAAAATTATTTTGTAGTATTTTGTTATTGTTAGTATACTTATTTACTACCTGAGGAATACCATATCGTTACCTGTTTTCTACCTGAATTTACGTAATAATTGGAACAATGGGCTATTACGAATTGGACCTTTATCACTGTTAATAGATCTCATTCCACAATTTTCGATTTCTAATCTTTCCAAGACATCTAAAAACTCAATAGCATCTGCATATATCAAAAATTTCAAGCATTCCTCACTTATTATGTGATCATTTTCTATGTTATGAGCAAAACTTGACTTATCTGGTCTATGAAATCGAAAATGTTAAACATGTTTCTTGTAGTGCGAGCTTTGACAGACCGCATTGTTTGACCAACATATTTTTTACCGCATTCCTCACAGCTAATTTCGTGAATTCTAGACTTTTTCTTTTCTGTTGTCTTGTCTTTCGGGTTGCCCAACACTTGTTGAAGTGTACGAGCAGTTTGAAATGCCTCTGCCATTGTTAATTTTTCAAAAATTTCGATCCAAACGTTGGTGTATTTTGGTACGTATGGAAGAACTATGAATTTTGATTGGATATACATCAAATGTTGAACCCTTATCGGATTTTCTTATAACTAAAACATCCAAGAATGACAACTCTTCGCAATTTCAAATTTCATTCGTGAACTACATATTTCAGGATCTGCTTTCTTTGTAATTATGCAAGGTATTAATTTGTCTAGTTGCATATATCGTGAAATATACGAATATTTCCCTTTCTTCAGAAGCTGGATAGGTTGTTGCGACCATCAATATGGGAAACTTGCTCTTTGGACATCCGACAACCTTAATATCGACTAGTCACCTGAAATCTCTTCAGCATGCCATAACGACTACTAGAAGATCTATATTTCGGCGTGGATAGCTATCTATTACCTGAGAGGATCAGGAGAGCCTCTTATGAATATATATAAGGGCTCTCTTTTGTAAAACAAATACCCCATTCACCATAAATTGTATCTAATGTATCTCCCCAGAAACAAATTCCATATCTTAGATGAGACTCTGTTAATGCGAAGTTGACAGCAAATGACACTGACAAACTCAAATCAAGCAAAATAGTCTCGTTGCAGAATTCTCAGATGACAGTAACTTTTCTAAACTCTTCGAGATATGTATGCAAAATGTTATGTACTCCCATATTCAAAACGTTATTTCTCCTACTCAGCATGGTTTCGTACAACAAAGATCATGTATGATAAATCTTGCATGTTTAAATCAATATCTCTGTAGGTACCTGGACAAGCAAAAACAAGTCGATGTTGTTTATTTAGACTTTCAAAAATCCTTCGATGAAATAGACCATCACGTTCTTCTCAGCAAATTGACAAAATTGGGACTCTCTAACCAATTGCTTACTCTAATTGAATCATATCTAGTTAACAGAAAATAATTCGTCGGATATGAATCTGTCAAATCGGCCCAGTACGTAGTTACATCTGGGGTACCACAAGGTTCCAATCTGGGACCTTTTTTATTTTTCATTTTTATTAATGACTTGGCAACCTCTTTGAATATTCCTAGCCTACTATTTGCAGACGACCTGAAACTATATTATAAAATCAACATGAATTAGATGTTATCAAATTTTGGTGTAATAATAATCGTCTACAACTGAACGTATCCAAATGTAAAATAATATCATTTGCAACAAAAAAGCGCGTACATGAGATAAAAGATCTTGGTATAACATACGACAGTAAATTAACATGTATATGACTGCTGATGCAAATAGGATGCTTGGATACAGATATGGCAAAAACTTGAAAAGTATTGCCACCTTAAAATTGCTATATTTTGAGTATGCCAGAAATATCTAAGTTAGAATATGACTCTGTGTTATGAAATCCAGTTAACAACTACCAAAAAATATCAATTGAGAGCGTGCAAAGGAAGTTCCTAAAATACATATGTCTAAAAGCTGATGGACAATACCCCACGAGAGGCATCGATCATAACAGTTTGTTGACACGATTTGATATGACATCTTTGGAAAATAGGAGAGTAATCCTTGTTATAAAATTCCTGCATAAATTACTAAACAACAATATTGACTGTACGGTTCTTTCACCCGAGATTAATTTCTTAGTACCAAGAAGTGAAGGGCGACACAATCTGAAATTCTATTGCGAAGCATCACGCACAAATGTTATGCTACGATCACCACTGAACTTCATGTGCAGTAGCTTCAATAAAATCTGCGATATTCATTTCGACCCTCTTAAGGCCTTAGTATCATGTATCCACAATCATTTTTAATAATACTATAAATAAAATTTGTATCAGTACTGCTACATTGTATGATTTGTAACTTGTTGTGTTATATAGTCAATTTTACATTCCTCTTTTGAAATTCTACGTATACACATATTTCATATATACTTTGTTTTAGCTTTTACTTTTATACATTTCTATATTCCATCAATATTAATATTTATTTCATCTATACTGTGTAATAATATTAGCATTTCCTGTAACTGGTTACTCCTGTTGGAAATATAAATTGCTTTTTTTTCAAGGAGTGCTTATAATTGTCCCGTTGAGGAACTGATAGGTTGTAAGATTTTTTACCCACTTTTCAAATAAGGGGGTCTCGATTGGCAAGTGGGGGAAATTTGAATGTTATCAGTAGTAATTTCTCGAAAATAAAAAAAGAAAATGAGATATCTGAACTTGTGTGTAGAAAAAATTCAGGAATCGTAAGTAGCAAGCCATCAATAATTGTGTGACTGCAAACGAAAATATCGATAATTAAACCAAAGCGCTGCCAAAACAGCCCGAACAGCCCGTTAGTTTGCGAAGTTTCATTCCAGAGATTTTTGCCTCGAAGACGAGCCCCGAAGCGGTCGACCTACAGTAATCCAGAACGGGAATTTGAGGACCCTGGTGGAAACTGACCCATCAAAAACGGTAATTGAGATGGCGGAAGAACTGGGCAATCAGGCCAAACCATTACAGTCTTATTGTGAGGAAATCAACGAAATGCACGGAAAATTATGTCAGCAACAGGCGGCACTGGTCAACAGAATCTGTCTCATTCTGCTCCTCAGACCTCTGTCCCACCATACTCCCCAGACCTCTCGCCAACTGACTACCATCTTTTCAAGCACTTCGATAACTTTCTCACCGGTAGAATCTTCCCTAATCAGTACCAGGCAAAAACGGCCTTCGTGGACTTCATCAAATCCCGAGCACACAATTTTTATGTTGACGGAATAAATCCACTTGTACGTTGGCAAAAGTGTACTGAATCAAATGGTGCTCAGTTCGATTTAATTGAATAACTATTCACTGAGATAACCTAATGATAATAGTCGTAGTCGTGATTGAACTCATGCCTCTCTGCCAAAAAAATAGTTTGCATATGTGGAATTGATCTTTACTTTCGAAAAACTACTCTTGTTTTTTTTTACTCTTTGGGCCAATATTGTTTTGTGATCTACGTCCTAGTCTTTCTTTATCAAAAAAAGAGAGCAAATTTATTAAAAACAGAGTCTATGCCGAGATACAGAGCGATACGGTCGATCGGTGCGTGCTCATATAACTTCGATCAAATGGGTATGTACACCTAATGAGTTAATTCCAGTTTTTCCTGGGATTTCTGACTACAGAAACCGTCAACCTGCAACCACCAAACCGTGGTTTTTGCATTGTGGTAACCAAACCATGACTTATTCCACAGCAATGAGTCAAAAACAATTTCCATAAAAAACCCTAGCGATCCTTTTTCCTTCAGTTGATGAAATTAAAATCCAAAAATGACTCTTAGCATTGGGGAATCTTGTGTATCCCAAGTGAATTATTTTTCCATCAAGGATCTACATTTACCTCTTTTTTTTAAGAACTGGCAAACACGTTCATGAATGAACAGGTAAAATCACTATAGGCCATGAAATCTAATTACCCCGCCTGAGAGATTAATTTTGTCCAACGTTAGCCCTATCATTCTCCAGTCTCTTCCAGTACTGACTCTCTGTTCGGTCTCAAAATTTTGCTATCGAAATTATTGTCTTTGAGTGAATTGTGAATATTGAATTTCTAGTACCCAGCCTAGAGTTGCTAGCTCTACAAGAAAGCAGATTGTTTTATGGCATTATTTTTATTTTAGATATTTTAAATTAATTTTGTTCAAGTTGTTTAATTTTGATTATTATCAAGGGTTTCCCAATCGAGGTTTTCCAGTTGGTGTTCTAATGTACGGGTCGTTTCTAATCCACTTATCCTCATAAAATTCAATATTCTCGAATATCTTTCCTCAAGCAACCCGTATATTTAGGTCTATTTCACGTAAATATTGTAAGCTACAAATAGCTAGCTTTTCAATTCCTTAATTGTTCCTTGTGTCCCTTCTTGGGAATTACCCGCTATTATGACCTTTCCTACCTATGTTTATCCAAACGTCTATCCCTACAATGACGAATCTGACCCCCGTTCTCTAATTACCGATTGCATTTTGTAACATAATTCATTACGTTTCAAGAGTTATTGTTACGTTCACAAGAGTTATTGTAATTCTTGTGTGCTATAAGCATTCATACTCAGAATAACCCGAAAATATTGTCGCCAAAAACATATCTGTGAGTCAACAAGTCAAATCCACATTTGGTACACATACTGAGTTTCAAAAGGCAAATCTATATAAATCCACCAATCCGGCCATATATCTTCTCAATATACTGCTGAACTTCAAGAACGATTACTTGAGCTTGACACCCTCTCTTCTCCAGAAACAACCAAAACTTCAAACAAACCACCGCTCCCATCGCCTGATCATAATGAATCTCCTTGTCTAGAAATACTGTAGTAATCCCACTGAAACATCTACGGGTTTATAGCTGAGTCACCAGTGAAATAATATGTTATTAACTGTTTATCAACCCTTGGGAACCATTTCGCTATTGCCGTGTTTGTTTCATTCAAATAAAATTTGGCAGCTGGTGTCACCAGATGTGGATTTCTCCACATCAAATTTTGGATGTTGGGCAATTTCAAAAAGGCTGTAGGGTTCGTGCGATCTGCACGGTCTTTTTTGAAATCTGATCATTTGGTATACCTACTTATGATAGTTCTCTCTCATAGGGTTCCAGAACGATGCCGAATATGCTCTAACTGAATTTTAATCTCAGTTAAAATACTTTTCACCTACTATTTTATTCTCGATAAATTGACTAAGAGATCTCTCATCTTTTTTTCTTTTTCAACTTCGTCTTACTCTACGAGGATGGTATTTTTCTCAGTCCAAGAGAAAATAAAATTTCAAGGTTTCAAATAAAAGTATAATGAGTAAAACAACAATTACACAACGTGTAAAATCTCATAAAAATATGTGAAATTCTATGAAATAAGAGAAAATAGAACAAAAAAAATGCCGCCAATTCGACTGTGCTATTTACTATCAATTCAACCTCTCAAACAACTACAAACGTTTTAACTCAGTACAAAATACTTTCAGCTTCACTTTTAATCCAGGGAGAGTGGCGTATAATCTTAAATTTGCTTTCTTTTTTAATTAAAATCTGAACTTTAGCTAAACAACCCACACTAGGAATCCAACATTATATAACTTCTTTGCAAATAGGAAGTGAACAAAATAATATGTGAACTCTCTCTCTCTCTCTCTCTCTCTCTCTCAGTATCAACTAGTTATTATGTAAGAAACTTACATAACCGTGTTAGGAATCACACGTTAAAAGATAAGACCTCATTAGTCCTTAGCTCGCACAAGTTTCTCAACTTCTGAGAGTGGTCGTTCGTATGGGGGCGGCAGCTGATTGACGGAAAAACATATTTTAAACATCTCTTTGAGTGGTTCATAGTCAACCGTAAGTTTCATTGGCCAGATGTGTCTTCAACACTAACACTTTTATTTTCTACTTTCCTGTACCCAATACCGGCTTACAATTTCGCTACTGATTTTTCTTAAATTTCGCACCCCGCGCTTAGAAATAAAATATCTTACCTATTCAAGCCACTATCCTCAGCCTCGGGCTGAGTCGGACACATAAGCCCGCCTTCACGGGCTTATGTGTTCGACCCCCTTCGTGGCTCTTGGAAGACTCTCCCGAACCTTCTGTCTTCTCTGCCTTTCAAAAAGCTAGCAAGAAATCACGGATGCTTCATTCCCCCGTTTCTCTTTGTAACAGTCGCCCACGTGCGATGGAGGTCACCCGAAAATCTATATCGCTGAAACTTTCAATGCTGTGATATTGATATGCCCATATTTACATCCTGAGCTACGTGACAAATATATCTGACCGTGCATCTTTTCAAAACATACCGATGAATAGTGTTCATATAAACACTCTCGGTCCCTCGGCTATAATTTTACATTGCATGAGAGACAGATCCGTCCTTAAAAAATCTGAATTGAAGAAATCTGTCTCTTCCCTAAGTTAGAATATACATTGCCATACAAAGCTTTCGCTGGGTATTACAATACCATCGGAATAAAACGAAACAACTCCACAACCTAGCGAACCATCCATTTGTACAAACTCCAACAACTCAAACAAAAGAACTATTACCGAAACACTGACACCAACTAATGAAACAATACATGACCCACTTAGGTAGGAAGCCATCATCGAGTATCTCCAAAAAGATACGAGCTGATAGCAAGGAAACAAAATCCGCTGAAGCATGTATGAAATCAACTTGATCGACTCAGGAAATTTTTTGATCAATTACAATAAACTCAAATATTTCTTAGAGAATGTCTATGAATCCAGTGACCATCTAAGCGAAGCTAACCAGTAAACTAACGATGTGCAAACCGTATT
>WOGO01001967.1:0-16779 GCA_015342085.1 Leptinotarsa defecta | reverse complement strand
CTAGCTATTATGATTTCTACCAAATAACCATAATGTATCCAAAACCGATATGTCTAGCAAAAACAAATCATAAACTTTACCCATTACTCCAAGTTTGAATTACTTCAACCTCTGATCAACTACCACCCCTCTAATTACGTGTCTATCCACCCTTCAAAATATGTTCTCATATTTTCCTGTGAAAACCCTCCTATATAGTTCATTACTTGGATTGACGACTTGTTTATTTTGAGGAAATTCATGTTCACTGAGGATACATTACAAAAACACACTCTTGTATATTTTCCACGATACTTCTTCGTTGTTGACTAGTTTCGGCTATCACACCATTTTCAAAAGTTTTTCAGATACGTCACTGTTGCCCGCATATTACGGTGGCATTTATAGCGTCATGTTCGTGCCACCTATTAGTCACTGGTCCTTGTTATTACTTGGAAAGTTGGTAAAAATATTGGAGAGAGTTCAACATTTTGCAAAACATCACTAAACAATACCATAAAAAAACAAAAAAACCCATATTTATTGACTTCTTTGATGACATGAAATGCAGCCTGAAGCATTTTTTTTTGTTTTCAAGCCAAACAAAAACCTACTTTTTCTTTCAATTATTTTCCAGACAGCAATGGTTTTTGTTTCCATGACGAGAACCTAAGTTTTTTTTGTACTCCTTAAAAATGGTATACTATTCAAAGAACTACTAAACTTATTTTATTTACTCTAGCTTCTACCCAAGGCTCACTTACCATCTCACTTATTGTTTTGTCCCATAAATAGTTGCTCGAGACAAACGAAAGAATAATTCTCTAAGTTAACCAAAATTCATTCTAATCCCCAAGTATATGTATTCCTTCACGCTTATTCGAAAAACAAAAAGAATTCCCCTGCATATGAATCTCGATAAAACAATACAAACATAAAAAAATAGAAAGCAAAAACTGTTTTATTCGTACCACCTTCTTTCTTAATAACACTACAGAACCGACTGTCTGGGTTCTAAAATAAGATAAAGACTTTATCTACTCCTTGGGTTTCTTTTTCTCTTTCTTTGCCCCTATAATAAATCAATTAGTGCACTGAAACCAATAGGCAAAATAACTTATTAAAATTCATCTTGAACTTTTCTTAGTACAATGTTACGTATTTTGAAGTTATTTACCAAAGCTACTGGGACACACAAATGTTTGAAAAAAAATAACTATCCAAAGCCACAGAGAACTCTTTTGCTTTCTAACTTCTCAGTATTTCAAAATAGTTCAACAGAAGACTTTCAAACTCAAAGTGGCTTAACACAACACTAGGAACTCAATGTCATTTACAAATGTATTGTCAACTTATTTAACGCACTCTGTATGCGCTACCCAACTCAATAAACTAAATTCTCCCTTTGAGACTTATCGGATACACCCAGTATATGGCGCTCACATAAAGTTATTTATCTCTGTATAAATTATTACCTCTTGCTAGTATTAACTTCACACTTCCATCTATCTCAACGAAAAACTCAGGTTAATCAAAATATTTTACTTTGCTCGCTCAATATCCTACTTTGTCATTACCATTTTCCGTCGGCAAACGCTACAATAATATTTACCTTATTCTCCCTAACATCAACTTTAGACAATACACTCTCTATGGCTACTTTAAGTTTCAGTTTCTTCAGACTGCCTACACAATAAAAATTCCTTTTTTTCTCTAAGACCTAGCTATGAATTATATTTCAATCTACTTCACAAAGTAATAAGAACGCATTTACTTCCAAAACACAAGACATAAGTTCACTATACTATATTGTCTACTATCTACTCAACATAGAATTATAGTTATTTAAAAAAAAATATATTTCACCTCTTGGACCAATGTGATCAGATTTCTAGACAAAATAAATCACAAAATAACAAAAATAAAAATCGTTTGATCTTGTGGAATTTGATTTTTTATCCGAGAAATTTCCGCACATCCAAATTTGGCAATTTGGCAAGTTAGGCAATTCCGAAAAGGCTGTAGGTTTCGTGCTGGTCGCACGAAGGCTGGTCTTTTTGAAATCTGATCATTTGGTATAACTGCTTATATTCTCTCTCATTATGTGGTTCCAGAACTGAATTTCAATCTCAACTGAAATGCTTTTCATTCACTATTCTCTTCTCGATAGATTGAAAGAAAGTCTCTCATTTGTTTTTGTTTTCTTAACTTCATCTTACTCTACGAGGATGATGGTTTTCTCAGTCCAAGAGATAATGAAAGTCCAAGTAAAACAACAACTCCATGGACATAATGAAAAAACATTGTGTAAAATCTTATCACAAAAAAAATGTATAATTCTATAAAAAAAAAGTAGAACAAAGGAAATGCCATCAATTTAACCCTGCTATTTACTATTAATTTAACCTGTTGAGTAATTACACATACATCAACTCTTTGCGCTTTTAGTTTTACTTTAACTTCAGGAAGAGTGGTATATAACCTCTTTGCAAATAGAAAGTGGACCCTGACAAAATAATATGTGAACTCTTTGTCAAGGTTTGTTCTGGTTCTAATATCCGAAACTGTACAAACAAAAAATCTCAAACAGTCCGAAATAGTCTCGGACACTTGGTTAAACCAGAACGCATTTTGAGGAGACTACTGTGCCACCTATCGTATATATGAAGCGATGAAGACGGGAAAATACTGTTGATCATGTTCATTTTGTTATGTGACGTATCCTTGTAGTCAGTTTGAATCTTATCCAACCTCAATCATCAATTATTTAAATCAAATAAATAAAAAAACGTCCTAGAAAATAGCCCAAACAAATTTCTACATGAATGCGCATGAGCAACGGGAACAGTTCCCAACAGTTCAGTCTCGAGAGCAAGAACGTTTCGGGACGGATCATTTCGCAGTCGAAACCAAAATAGAGGATTCTTCAATTCGAATTTATTGTCAATGAACCAGAACTGCGCATGATTCTGACGTCCTAGAACCTGAATTTTGTAGAACCAGAGGAAACCTTAAATATCAACTGTTTAGTAAGAAAACAAACACTCACATAACGCCTCTGTGGGTGGTTCATGGTCAACCATAGGTTGTGATGACCAGGTGTGTCTTCAACACGAACACTTTAATTACAAATCCCCCTGTACCAATTACCGTTTTATGGTTTCACCACCGATTTACCTTAAATTTCGCACCACGCGCTTACAAACCAAAGAACTCACCTATTTAGGCTACCTCCCTCAGCCTCGAAGGCTGAGGGATGAGACCCCCGATCTCGTCTCGACGGGATCCGGTGACTTTTTGTGTCCCTCGCAAAAACTTCCAAACCCTCGTGTCAGCTACAAAAACCTCATCTTAGCATTTTTACCGTTCCCAATCATATGATCAAAGGCGGGATGTAATATATTCATTTGTTTAGTTTAGCCCAACTTGTACATGACCACAATGACGCTCAAAGGTCCGATAATCATAAAGTAGTTCAGCGCTTTTTCAACTGGAAAAATATCGACACCGAAGAAACAGGTGATCGACCTCAATCTCTATGAAGGAAATAATATTTCACGTTAACGATCGCAATGTCAGTTATTACATTTTTTTCGTGTAATTCCATGTTTCTATATTTGAAAGTACTTGTTTTGCATACGCTACACATTTTTGGAGGATTTCTATCGGAAAAAAATCATTTTCTTCTTTTCTTTGGAAGTTTTTGATGGATATCTAGAAATCCGAAAAGTTTTTCCTGAAAACGATTCTTTTCGTAAAAACTATTCGTTGAGAATATATTGAATATTACTGGAGTTTTTCCCAATACCAAAATCTCAAAGCCCCGACAAGTGTTTCGATAACCAAGTGATCACCTTCAAGAGGAAGATCAAACTAACTGAATGTTAGTATCGACACGTGTCGAGGTGTTGAAAAACTTCAGTAATATTCATTACTACACCAAAGGTTCCAAACAGTGCATCACTAGTGAAAATATATTGTTAAATCACATTTCAGGCACATATATGTTCATAAAAGTTTAACTGTTTCTTTTCTATTTTGTACTTTCAGAATAGAAAACTTGAAGCAGGTCCACAACCGTTCGAGTTTCCCAAGGATCTTTTAAGCCTTGTTACCCCAGTTCTCTTCGACTCCAGTGGATGGTTTAATAATTTTGGCGATTGCATTCAACAGCCCCCATCTACAGTCAAAATTGGTGATACAGTCAAAGTAAAATTCGTAAGTAAATATTGGATCTCAATCTTAGAGTGAAATGCATGCTGATATTTGAATGACAATTTTTTGTCCCCTTGATAGTGATACTTCTTTCATTCAATTGCATTCATACTCGCATTAAAACATGCCTATATTTATGGAAACATTCTTTTTTGAAAAGTTTTCCATATTTTAAATACTGAATTGAGCGAAAACAAAATTGGATAAGTTTCAAATTTTTCACAAAAATAGTAGGTAAATTAAATTTATGTGAAATTTTAATTTTCAAAATTATGTCGCATTTTGATGTGGTTGGAAGCAATTTGAGTTCCCTATGCCTCAATTGAAAATACTCAGATGAACATCACTTCATTTTGACCCACTTAATCGATGAGGTGTTTCAAATGTGCTCATTCTGCTTCTTGCTAACAATCGAGCTTATTATGAAAAACCTATTTATGGCATTATGTGTGAAATTTAATATCGTTCAAATTTCCGCCACGGCATCTTTGGGTGGAGTGCATCCGAAACGACCAATTTTTCATGACTTTTGCGCATAAATCAGGCTGAATTTGAATGATGGCATGGGAATTGTTCGCTTTGAGGACCGCTGTGATTTGTGGCTTGTTTGTATACACCTGCTACTTATGAACCCTATAAGAAAAAATCTAATCGCACGATCTCGGTAGCCAGTTCACCTCCACGTGTAGCACAAAGCACCGTCCTATTAAAACCACATGTCGTTGGTGTATAGACCATCCAATTCAGGCCGAAAAAAGTTGTTAATCATCGTCCAGTGATGGCCTGACTAACGTCGTTCTCAAAGAAATACAGACCAATGACGCCGCCAGCCCAAAATACACACCAAATAGATACTTTTTTGGGATGCATTGGACGCTCTTGGATCTCATGTGGACTGGTGTCGTTCCATATTTGACAATTTTGTTTGTTCACGTACCCATTCATCCAGAAATGGGCCTCATCGCTGAAAATGATTCTTTGACGTACAGATGTTGTTGGTCGATCGTTCACTGCATCAGTGAACTCAAATTTATCCACCACAGTGTGAATAGTCCTCTCGGTAGGACGATCATGAAGACCACGAACACTCATTTAGATTGAACAATTTCATTATTTGCAAGTGTTGTTGAATGTTATATCCATCCACGGTAATTTGGCAAAACATACTGAATGAATGACAATTGATTTGACAGATGTAGCTTTAACAAGGTGACCGTTTTCAATTGTCAAAGTTCGGAAGTCTCTGGTGGATGTCCCTTCGAGAAAAATTCGTTGAAGTGGGGATAAAACTTTCTACTCCAATTATACAAATATAAGAATCGTCCAAAGAAAGGAAAGAAGCAATCAATTTGAAAATAAGTAACTCTATACATAGATGTGTAGGTCATGCAAAGAAGTAAGTTTCTGACACAAACTGAAAGAAAAATCCCTCTCAAAACAGCTACTTTCATATAAACATTAAATTTCACGAGGGAAAAATACAATACTTTCAAAACAGCTACTTTCATATGAACACTGAATTACACAGAAATACTTTTTTTCATTCAGTTCGTATTCCAAACGTTCGTTATGGAATTGTAGGCGAAGTTATTGCCTCTTCAGCAATAAACTAGACAACATTATAAGAGGAAGCACTCATTTCATTCATAACATTCATTCATTAACAGTACGTAATGACATTTATTCGCTTATTTCATTAAATCCCAGCCATGTGGATCTTGTTTGAATTGAAAACTATATATTTTGAGGAGAGATTAATTTTTGGGAAAGAAAGGTTTTAGCTCTCTACTTCTTCATCTTCATAGGAAAGATGTGTGAATCTTCCAAAGAAAAGAAGAAATCAGTCAATTTCAAAAAAATCCTACACAAAGATGTGTAGATCATGCAGAAGAGTATCTTTCAGACACAAACAAGGAAAAGCTCTCTCGAAACAGCTGCCATCATTTGAACTTCGAATTTCCTGAAAGAAAAATACTAGTTTCATACAGGCACTCTGAATTAGACAAAACCGCTCTTCTCTATTCAGTTTGTATCACAAATATTCGTTATGGTATTGAATCAGATATCATTCACAGGATTGCAATATGTTATAGTAAATAAAAGAGGTTAAATTTCACTCTCGTTTAATACCGTCATCCTTAATGGTGAATAGTCGATGTTTCGAAATATGAAACATGCCTTATTACTTTCTCAGCACCAATCTGGATAACGTCATAAAATTATGACTTCATGTCAAGAATGCGTTTAACCCACTCATGTCATCAATGATAGTATAATAACATTCATTCGCTCAATTGATCAAGTCCTAGTTGTAGGGGGGATATTTTTAGGAGAGGATACTTTATGGGAAAAATGTTCAGGCTTTCCATCTTCATACAAAAGCGTGGGAATCTTTCAAAGAAGGAGAGAAAGCAATAAATTCAGAATAATTAAGTCATACTTCAGTAAATGCTGAGTTATTCAGTTCCAATTTAAGACACCGAATATGATATCCTGTGATTCAAGGTAAAAGAAATGATGCAAAAAATCAGTTCAGTTTCGGAAATGAAACCATGATTTAAACATGTTTATAACAATCACTTATAAGCAGAAAACATGCATTTTTGTATTTTCTATGATATCGCGAGTCATCAAATAAAATACATGTTCGATTAAAATGAAAAAAAGATACGTCAAATATTGAAATATACATCATCATCGTGATTTCATGTGCAAGGCCCTTCATTATTGTATTTCTTTTCTATTTCATCAGTGATTAATTATGATTCAATGAAAGAAATTCTTCTCTATTTTTCAACCATATAACAGAACTAGCGAATTCTTGTGAAAAAATTAATTTGAAATAAAAAAAAGGGTTTGGTTCCATAAAGAAGAAATCAACTTCACACAATTCATATGAAAAAAGAAAGCATGTCGCGAGATTCTACCCATTTCAAAAAGAAAGAAATTTTTTCTATAATTATTATATTACATAGGTATTACAAATTACATATTTTATGTAATGTTATTATGTTATTATGTATGTTATTCTCGCGATGAGTTTTATGTCATATAAATTGTGTAGTGTGATAGTTTGACTGGCTTGATTTGATACGATGTTTATTATCTTTTTTAAAGCTTGATTTTCAACTATTTCATGACGCGGGACATGCTTATCAGTATCTTCATTATTAATTTTTCATTGAAATGTATTATTGTTGAATGGTCAGTCCCTAAAACATTTGTTTAAAGTCCACCAACCTATCCTCAGCCTTTGCCAAATTATATTCTTCAATAATGATATGGTGGCCACATTGTTTTTCGTCATTCTGATTTCCTCCGTGAAACCGTTCATTTGATATTCATATCATGAATGTGCATGAGAAACATAATTCACCGTCTTTGGGAATCCGCCATATTGGAGTTGGAGTCACGACATTTAACTGTTCGCACTAATTTCAGCACTGATATATTTTCCGTATTGTTTTCAGCAAAATCTTTCATTTGATTCCCATTTGACGAAGAGGTATAAAAAATTGATCCCCCGCCTTGGTCGGTCCACCATATTGAATTTCGAGGAGCGAGTTCTTATTTTTCGTATTCTGTTATGCAAATATTTTCATTTGATACCCGTATCAGAGGGGTGCATGTGAAAATCAGTTAGCCATCTTGGGCCGTTCCTCATGTTAGCTACAAACATACATGTAAACATTGCAAGTTGAATGAAAACTTGTGAAATAATTCTTTCGAATGAAAAAAATAGACTTATCAGGTAATCTAAATGTATCGAAAAGTTGAATATAATTCTACTACTAGTGGATCTAAAATTGTGAAATGCACTCTAGTAGATGACAAACTAGTCAACAAACTGCGATCAAGTTGGGAAGGTATCGGATTGAAGATGCCACCTAAGAGAAAAGCACTCAGGACGTAATTACTGTTAGGAGAGCTCGTGAATATAATTTATCGCGATCGTCGTCTCTCAGTTGATGCATTCTGTAGCTCGAATAATCTCCTATATTTTGTACTATATCATATAAACCATATGTATCATATGTACCGTCCCAGCTTCGCACGGAAAGCAGAAAATATATGTCCACATTTTTTTTCTGTTGCAAGGTGTGTGCGATTTGAAAAATCTGAAACACGGTCAACGCAGTCAAATGTACAGTCAAATGTATTTGACGAATGCTCGATTTTTAACACGCTTTTATTAGCTTCACCTCTATGTATGTATGTATGTTTGTTTGTATGTTTGTAATTTTCAAGCTCGGGATCTGTATTTGACAAAAATATCGACATTATTGCTTGATCCGTTCGCGTGCAGATGGCGCTGTACGCAACCTCCTTGATATACCTATCGATATTATTGCTTGATCTAATCGCGGGCAGATGGCGCTGTACGTAACCTTCTTGATATAATTCGAACTCACTTTACATATATTTCTTCATTTGAAAAAAGTTTTTTTTTATTACCGCGCGCGCCTGCTGCCTTATTTGTAACCTTCCTTTGCGCGCATCCTGTCTTGGGCTTGGTACCTGATTTTCAGGCTCCGTCTCCAGAATCGGAAAATACCTATCTATGGTCATTTTTCTTAACATGTTTTGAAAGAACATTGAACTGAAAAGTTGGAAATATTTTTTTCAAATAAGCTCAAAACAATAACAAACGAAAAATACTAGTATTATTGTGGAAAAGCGTGGGCTCTTTGTGACATATTTTTTGTATATCAAGCACCGTCGCTTTTTTCACAATAATACTAGTATTTTTCATTCAATTTTAGGAAAAATAACGATAAAAGTGAAAATAACAATAAAAATTATTATTTTTCTTTCGTTATTGTTTTAAGCTTATTGAAAAAATATTTTTAACTTTTTAGTTCTATGTTCTTCAAAGGCGTGTTCTTTAGTTTTTCAAAGTATATTTTTATAAGTTGACATTTGAGGTATTATTTGTCGTCACACCTCTAACATATGAAGGATAAATCTTTATCTACAATAGAACTGTAATTCATAATTTACTTTTCAAAGTGCAAACAATTCTCTATAAGTGTTTAACAGCGAAGTGCTGACAAACAAGAGTCAACAATCTCACCAAAAGTTGATGATTTTTCGAAAAATACCTGAAATTCGACCATTTTTACAACAAGAAAATTTCTCTGATCCTAACGTTGATCACGATCACATTTTTTCTCGCTCTCGTGAATACTCAGTGCAGATATTATAAATGAAGCAACACACCTGCATTATGAAAAACGCAAACACGCATAGTGTTATATCAGCTTGTAGTTATTAAAATAACTACATTTCAACTGAAATTTCAACTAACTTTCACAAAAGTTGTGGCAAAACCAACATATTCCATAATTTGTGGTATGTAGCAAATATTTTCCTAAAGGCAATAACTCTGTTGAACCGACCACAATTCAACCTTCAGCAACTTTCTCATTCTTTGTTTTTCAGTATCTATTCATTCATGGACTATCCGCCACATTCCTTCACTGATTAAGATTTCTGAAAGTGATCGCCGAGCCATGTAGTTGTATTTTTCATCAGTCCCGCTTCGGGCCTTGTT
This sequence comes from Leptinotarsa defecta, assembly GCA_015342085.1. Classification (NCBI taxonomy): domain Eukaryota; kingdom Metazoa; phylum Arthropoda; class Insecta; order Coleoptera; family Chrysomelidae; genus Leptinotarsa; species Leptinotarsa defecta. The sequence continues at coordinate 7,031 of WOGO01001967.1, read as the reverse complement.
CATGAGATGGGGCTGTTATTAGCTAACGATATTTCTCTTAGACGAAGGTTCCATAGATGCACTCGAGCCGCATTGAACTCAATCGAATCCCAGGCACACTACTGTCCGTAACAGCAGTTACGGTCTGTTAAGGTCCTACTTCAAAACCGGTCTGTAGGTTATCTAATCGATTGATTTCAGCATGGTCCTGCTGCTGAATGAAAGAGAAACATCTGCAAGACTAATCTTTGTGAGGTATCTTGTGATAATGTATATCAGATGTGTGATCCAATGTCCGTCGTGATATTAGGCAGAGAAGTAGTTGTTTTCCGTCAGACATTTTCCAGAATCTACTCTTTAGGTACTTCTTTGAAGTATTCTTTTAACAAAAATGCAACCTGATCCTTCGAATTGTAAAACGAAACCAACGCATCTAGAACCTCTCTTCATTACGGGTGTCACATCGGAGTGTATGTGAGAGTGCTTGAATTTATTTCATCACCCGATATTTTCAAGTCCCTGATGAAATAAATACTGATTTTTAGTTGTTTGATATAAAGGACGATTATAATGTGCATGAAAAATTGAAGGTAACTAACGTAATTGATTTGATGAGGAATGAAATCATATCTTTTTAAGTAGATTCCAATGAGGTATAGTAAATCATTCCCAAAAGACAGACAAATGCCTTTGCGGATTTATTTATAGACCTATGATAGAAGAACAATATGTAGTGGATTTTTTGTCACACTTCGAAGAGATTAGACAGCGTTTTCAATAAGAACACATCGGGGGTACCACCTCCAACTTCTATTTTTTAAATTTTTTTTTCATAATTCATGATTATGTGCTAAAATGTGATTTTTTTTCTCAAATGTTATGACTTTTTTTTTCAATGGTGGAGGAGATGACAGCAAAACGTGAGTAGTTGCACGTTGAGAAGTATTGAAAAATTACAGAGCTATGCATATTCAAAAATTAGACTTGTTTTGATTTCTCAAAAAAATCTACAGATGCTCATTTGCATTATCAGGGGCTGAAATTTGGCACGTTGGCTTCTATTCCTATTCGTATTACTATGAATATATAGTCAGCGAATTGAGAAAATAAATTTATAGCAAACGACTCTGAAATTTTTCAAAAGTTCAAACTAAGTAAAAGGTAAACCTGAAGGATAACACCTGAACTGCAATGAAGTTTTCATTTTTTCATCTCCTGAAGTGCGCCGCTTCGACTCGGTACGGATAACATCGTGATATTTCAAATATTTTATACAAAACATAGATGGATTATTCAGGAACCTTCTCTTTCATTGGTGAAACCTGTATATGTTTTTTGTTCTTTTATTTTTGAGTTTATCGCGTTCAGATACACCAACCCGGTGAGGGGACTTTGATCAGTCTTATGAAAGGAATTTTTACTCATTATGATGATATATCAATTGATAAACATGAAGAAGTATCCGCCACGTCTCTCTCTTTCTCTCTGTCTCTCTATCTGAATGCAATGAAATCAAATACTAACGAATGTTTTCATACGGTATTCATCAATGGATGCGGAAAATCATGAAAGCTTTGTGAATTCGACCTCTTGACCTTCAATTCCAAGGACAGTTGATGTATATGATTTGTCGAGATTTTGTGTATTTTGGTTGAAATATTATGATATTATGAGAGAAGTACGGGCGTCGGTTGGCTTTATTACCTTCAACATTCCGGAAAATGAACAAAATTGAATCAATCAGAGAATATGCTTTTTTTTATTGAAGCCGTTTTCATAACTGAATTTATTATATATTATATTATTATATTATATTATTTATTATATATTAAATATAACCCTTTCAATTGAATTTATTGGGTTTTGAGAACGAAAACGGATAGCATTCTGAAACCTTATCATATAAAGAAAGCAGAGTACAGAAAATTCAATTTGTAGGCAAAGTTCATGAATATTATGGAAATCATAGAAAAGCGTAACTGACTAATTGGACTCTTCAGTAATTTTATATTACCTACGCAATAACTTTTTGGGGTGAATTTTTCAGTTTGCCCTTCATTACTCTTCAGCATATTCTCAATTGATCCAGACTTGTTCATTTCTCAACTTGTGGAACGTTATGAACTGAAATAACATATATTTATTCTAAATGAATATCTATAAATGAATAATAGCTACCTAATTCCTTCATATATAACAAAACAATTCAAAGATCCACAAAAAGTACACGATGGCATAATCTGTTGAGGATAGCTCACTTTATTGATTGAAATTTTCAAATTATTGATTATATATAATGTAATATACTGAATAGCCTTAAGGCAAGTGTCTTAAGACGAAACATCGATATATTCCAATGAGGATGACAGTGGTTCCATGTAAGTGCAATTTGTTACCATTCATTTGAAGTAGAATTCATGTGAATGATATCGAGTTTTATTCCACAACGAAGGTTTGAAATAAAAAGTAAGTAGAGAAAAGTATCTTCTGTATAATTCAGTTTCATATAGAAGTATTTGTTTGGAAAGGATTTTTTTTGTTTCGTGTAATTCAATGTTTATATGAAAGTACCTGTTTCAGGAGGACTTTCTTTCAATTTATGTCTGAAAGTTACTTTTCTGCATGATCTACACATCCATGTATAGGGTTACTTATTTTCAAATTGATTACTTCCTTCCTATCTTTGGAAGATTCCCTCATCCTTTTTTTTGTATCAAGATGGAGTAGTAGAAAGCCAAAAACTTTATTCCCCAAAAATTATTCACTCCTAAAAATATAACCCTTGAAGAAATCAAATATAATGCGGTATTTTTTAAGGTATTAAGAACTATACGATATTATTCCCATCAAATAGAAAAGTTATTTGGCATTAATTATGTGACCATTTTTTGTTGCGCGAGTAGGCAATATGATGTATAACTGACATTCGAACCAATCGTAGTCGACCAGATTCGTAACTCACTACCTTCGAGGACAATCACATTTGAGAAAATTCATACATCAGTTGTGTTTGAATTATTTTCAATCGCATGTCAGTCTTGAGAATTGTATACTTGAAAACATGTTCTCCAGTAGCAAATTTAATCGTTGAACTTGAACTTCGTTTGAAAATATATACAATCTAACGGGAAAGAAAAATAAAGCATGGAATCTAGAAGTGGAAACAAGTAAACCCCATCATGAATATGAAATGTAGCAAAAAAATTGATAGTTTTCAACTTGTAAGTCGATAAAAGAACGAGAGTTCAATCATTCCCTTGGAGATGATCACTTGGTGATTAAAACACGTGATTAGGTGTGAAAATTAACCGTTCGGTGTTGGGATGAAACTCCAGTAATATTCATCAGTATCTCTCTCTAGGTAGTCTAGATCTATAGAATCCTCTCTGGCTAGGAAAGGTATAGAATCGACCATGATTGGCTGGATCTATATTATGCTGGTAAACATAACTGCAACAACAACTCTCCAAGGCAAGGCCGTCAGTTTCAGGGTCACCAGAGGCTACCTCAAGGTGGGGTACTTATTATCTCCCCTTCTGTAGTACCTCCCCTTCTGTAGTCATCTTGGCAATGTCCACGTCGGTAAGGGTAGCTCGCAATATCCTCCAAAGCATGTTTGAGGTTGTTCACAGTTGGAGCCTGAAGGAGCAGATGTCTGTCAACCCCAACAAAACTGTGATAATCCCCTTCACCAGGAGAAGAAAATTGGACAATCTAACGCCACTTCTTCTCAATGGTGAGGTCATTCCATTCGGAACGGAGTTGGAATATCTCAGCATTGTCCTTGATAAAAAACTCACCTGGAAAAAAATTTTACAAAAAGCCAGACTATCCCTATGGACATGTCGAACTTGGAGTTTAGGTCCCAGACAAATCCATTGAATTTCTGTGATGATTGTTCTATGTTATGGTGCCACCAGTACCACATGGTCAGCGGCCATGGAAATCCTTCTAGATCTATCTCCCCTCCACGTTTTTCTGGAGAGAGAGGCTAGAAGGACTGCATAAAGAATTGTGCACATTGCCAATCGCACAAATTTATTTATTGCAGGGTGCAACAGACTGTTGGTTAACACTGGAAGTCACAACATTCTGGAAATGACCTCTGGCTTTATGCATCTAACTGTCAACTACGAACTGTCTTATAAAGTACTGTTCCCGAATTGAGAGATCTGGATCCTCCAGGAGAAGGAAATATTAAGAGCAGATAGTTGTTGGTTCACAGATGGATCAAAAACACCTTCTGGTGTTTTCAGACACAGACCCATGACAGAAATATCAACTTGCCTAGGAACCTATGCGACTGTATTTCGAGCGGAAATTCACCCTATCGAATTGTGTGTGGAGAGTTTGGAAGTATCCAACCTCATACACAGGTAAATAAACATATTCTCGGACAGTCATGTGGCGTTGAAAGCTACTGGCTTCTACCGAGCAACGTCTAAATTGGTAGTAAACTGCCAAAAACAGCTCTTCTCAATAGGAAGACCTAACAGGTCTTCCTCACCAGGAATCTGGATTCCTGGTCATACTGGTCTGAAACACAATGAGGCTGCTGACTCCCTTGCAAAGGAGAGTGCTGCAAGCAGCTTCATCGGACCAGAACTTGTCATTGGCATCACTTTAGGCTTTGCCAGATAGTGAATGAACACCTGGATGGCAAGAATATTTATGTACTTCTGGCAGAATCTTCCAGGATTGGATCACTCCAGTGCGTTTATTCACCCTTCGCAGCTTGATACCAAATAGTTGTTGGACTACAGTAGGGATAAACTACGTTGTCTAACAGACCTTCTCACAGGTCACTGTCATTGGAATCATCATATCATGCAGAGGCTCGGACTGCCGAAAGACAGTGTGTGTCACCTCTGTTCGAAAAATGATGAAACAACAGAGCACATACTTTGTTCCTGCCCCACTGGGGACCAAATCAGGTTTTTAGAGTTCGGTAGAGCGGTATTCGTACCATCAGACCTGAAGGACCACTCACCATACAAACAAATCAGCTTCGTTTAGAAGCTGGGTTCATTTCATCGGTGCAGGTTACGGTGAAAGATTGAATAGACCCACTCACTTTGGACCTAACCTTACCTAATATTTATTACTACCCCAAACAGTGCATCATAAGTTATCATCATTGGTTATTTTCGAGTTCTGTTGGTTTTTATATAAAAATTATAGTGATTTCACTAAAATTAGTTCTCGTCATAGATTCAACACACGCCAAGAAATTACTTCCATATTCCACTCAGTAATACACAAATATATAATAATTCATGTAGACCTATGTCTCAATTCACTGTTCAATTCACTACCGAAAGAGATAAATGGTTCGGAAACTATTTACAGTTCCAAAAAAATTCAAAGGAATTTCTGGTGGCCAAATGTTTCTATACCACAGATGAATTTTTCCGAAACTGACTTTTAATCTGTGTCGGTTCTCTTGCACAGTTTATTTGTTTGTTTTAAATTTCAATGTATACCTATTTTCATTCTGCTTTCAGTTTGCCTCTTTAGACGAACCCTATTCAGTTGACAGTTGTCAAATTAAGAACGAATTATCATTATTATTTTTAATATCATTAAGCGGAAATTCACCAGCTCCTTTGTTGAAACTACTGTATAGTGAAACGTGCTCTGAATCCAATTCATAGTGTGAAAAATGTGTTTCTATCATCATGCATACTATCATCACTTTTCATCAAGTAAGTGGTCAGTGTACTCGTATTATTGTATTCATAACAAGCGAAAGTGTATGCTATATTGTTCATTGAGAGGACACAGGGACAAGATAGGGCTGTATAACGGAGGCCTCAGTCGCAGGTACTGCATCAAAGAGACGCTGACAGCACAGCTTATATAGTAAGTAAGCTGTGCTGACAGCTCGTTATATTTCATTCGAATATGAGACCCTGTATCAAAGGAGGCCAGCAAATTGTGTACAATTTGTGATACAAAACTGCTACAAGTTCGAGTTGAATATAGCGTATTACTAGGAGCAGACGATGGAGGAAGAGTGAACTGACCCTTAGGACGACTATTGGAAAATTATCAAGAGAAAGATAAATTTAAAAAAATGTTCGAATAAAAGTAAGGGCATTAGAGAATTACTTCGACATTCTTGTGGTTTTTATCGAGATTCCATGCGAACAATTTATGCGTTCCTCAATAAGGTATTCGGCGTTTCGACGAGAAACTGTATTCGGTTACGGAAATGCGAAATGTCATGGTCAACATTCCAAAAATATCCCCATACTCTGGAATAAAGTGAGAGGGATTCAATTTGATGAGCACATGTGTATTGGATACGCTGAAAAATAAATGTGTATCCTGCGAAAACTTTCTGAAAATATATGAACTGGAAACAACTCTTGTGATATTTATCATCCTGCAAGCTGGAAGAGTAGAGATACATTTAGTTTTCTCTGAACGCTGCGCCGTTCACATAATTTAACTCCCCAGAATCTTGCGACTTGCAACTCATGAAGTGTTTGAGTGCTGTTTCCATGACACGATTGAAAGAACTTTCGAAAAACTCATATATGTATTCCACTTGATTGTATTTTATATAAAAGTTACACTATAATAGGACTTAACATAACAATTTAATATAGAATATTATTTCCTTTTATAATAAATATTGCTCTCATAACAGAAAAAATGTTATAAAAAAATTATTTTTTTGACAATAGAGCATAGTAATATACAGAACAACATTGAAGTACGGGTAAGTGAAGTATCACTACGAGCAAAACAAATAACATAATTCATTATAGCATTAAAATCAACAGTTCAAAATAACTTTTCAGAACGCTCAAAGGTGCAAACTTGTTTCCTCCTTTTCATAAAAGAGGATGTATGAATCTCCACTCACAAGCGATTTTGGTGAAATTGGTGACACGTGTGATTCATTATATTCGTGCCACGTGCCAGTATAAGGATGTCTGCAGAATGCTGTATAATGTCCGTTGTATAGAGACCCACTGTGATTCGAAAGTGCATATAGATTATAACGACAAGGAGTCAAATTGTCTGCTGCATAATTGTTCATA